>JBAMJV010002844.1:0-125000 GCA_037951105.1 Echinarachnius parma | reverse complement strand
TCGTTGGTTTTGCGTACATATCGCCGTTGACAAGCACATGGCTGGTAGGACGGCTATTATTGGGTGATTCTTTCTTGGGCTTTGCGTACAAATCGCCGTTTACCATAACATGACTGGAACGGCGGCTGCCATTGGTTGATTTATCATCGGGAACCGAGTAGTACGTGGAAGGGACCGTTTCATTGGGCAAGAGTTCGGCCTGCTCGTAAGTGTGGGCGTAACTCTGCGCCGGAAATTTTATAGCGGTCGCATAGTACTCGATTGCATCCTCGTCGTGATTTGCTGAAGTCTCTTTGGGATGTGAGTAGTACGTGTCAGGAATCATCTCATTGGTCACATGTTCCCCTTGCCTTTGGGCGTGGTCTTTCGTTGGATGCTCTGATTGGCTCTTGTCGTTGCTACCCGGCCAATCTGATTGGTTAGTCATGGGAACTTCTTCGTACGCCGGAAGGCTTTGCTTACGTTCATGATCATTTGATGATTTTCTGCATGAATAAACAAACAAAGAGAAGAAAACAATTGAACAGTCATCAAATAATTGTGTCTACAATTAAACTAACAGTAAACTAGGTGGGTAGATTCTAACAGTCAAGGCGTAAGGTCAGATTTTGTATAATAATAATTGATACTTATAAAGCGCATTTCCAGTTAATAACTGTTCAATGCGCTGTACAAACTCTCCAATCTACAACAAAAATTAATACGTTTTTAAATTTCTTTTAAATATATCTATTGTGGGGGGCAACCTTAATTCTGATGGCAGACTATCCCACACCATAGGGCCAGCAAAATGAAAACTACGTTCCCCGCCCTTTATGTTTTATAACAACGATATTATAATTTCATCAAAAATATACGTATGTGCATTTATGATATTAATTAAAGTAAATATAATCTTAAAGCAGTGACGTATTAAAAAACGCATACCAATCAATTTCATACTGAGATCAGTTTTTGAAGTGGACATATTTTGTAATCAGATCTGCAACTGATATTCCTGATCGTACCTTCTCTGTATGAAGCAAATAACAAGGATGATCAGGACAATCGTGATCAACGAAGCAGCAACGACAACGATGATTCCGACGGGCTTTTTGATGAAATCTATATTTAGAAAAAGGGTTAAATAAGAGAAGAAAGGCTAAAAAGGATACATTTCTTTCAAATTAATGTACCGTATTTATCACTATTACCTAATTGATTTTTAAGGGGATTTCAGTTAACTGGTGAAGAATGAATTTTATGGTATTGTTGTATAATGTTAGTGAATGGTGAGAATGATGATGATGATGAGGAGGATGAGGAGGAGGAGGAGGAGGAGGAGGAGGAGGAGGATAATGATGATGATGAGGAGGAGGAGGAGGAGGAGGAGGATGGTGATGATGGTGATGATGGTGACGGTGGTGGTGATGAGGGGGAGGATGATGATGATGTTGACAATGATGACGATGGTTATGACGAGGATGATGATGATGATGATGATGATGATGATGATGATGATGATGATGATGATGATGATAATGATGGTGATGATGATGGTATTGATGACACATATTCAATTTCATTTTTTATTTCAAACAAACTCCTCTTTAGAACTTCGGTGTATCAATATATTGTAATTTTAAATCCACGTCGAGGCAACAAATTGTGAACAAGTTATTATCAGTTAGAAACTACTAAAGCGATTTCTGTCTCCAGTTAAAACAACAACAAAAAGTCAAAACTTACTCGGATTTTCCTTTGCCACCATGTGACCTGTTACTGTAGAAGAGTGATCTGTCATATTGCTTCTTCCAGTCACTTCTGCAAGATGAAACACATTGTGAAAGCGGGTGTGTTGATCTCATCTCGTTTAGTTTGTAATACACTCTACAAATGAAGGTGCTAAAAAACGAGTGCTGCTCGCGACCGTGCACCTGGAGGAGCTAATTTAGCACTACAAGTGTAAGTAGTGAATAAAAGTCTGCGAGGTGCTAAAAGATCGGTGCTGAAAACTGGTGCTGTGAGAACAGCACCACAACGTGCTAAATTCGTAACAATAGAAACTGTATGATACTTTCGTTAGAGTGCATTCGGCTTCCCGTGATGCGAGTTAGCTCAGTCGGTATCGCGTCTGACTTGGACGCGTGGGATCCAAGGTTCGAATCCTACTATCGGACATCTTTATCCTGCTTCTTTTACCACGAAATACATATGAGCTAAATTAAGTTCCGAGTTAAAGTGGACTTGCACACGAGTTCAAGCTTCTAATAATTGAAAGACAGATATTCTAGGTCAATAAACACAATTTTGTATGAAAAAAGTATGATTGTGGGTTCTTATAATTGGCTTTGAAATTCTAATGACACAAATTCGCGAGCGAGCTTGTTCTATCCCACAATGCACCAATTTGTGACGTGCGACCCTCACTATGCGCCTATCTATGTTTTACACTGCAGCGAATGTGTTCTTTTGATCGGACCAATACAATGCTCGATCATGAATAGTTTAGTCCACGATGCGCCACTCAACCGTGCCTTTGAGCATTACTACATTGTTGAACCGTTTGAAAATACTTGCCTGCCCGAAATTGCTGGATCTGCATGACCGGCTATTATGAATGACACATGCAGTGATCACAATGCAGTGGCACCGGATTCAAGCCTACTCAAGAAATTGAGCAAAGTGAGGGTGCTACGTAAGGGTCTCATGATTGTGTGCAGTAAATTTAATTATTTCTTCAGAGTTAATGACATTAGAAAAATCTCTTAGAAATCAACCAAATAGAGTCAAATCCTGAAAATATTCAAGCACATCCCTAGATTTGTTTCCAATATACTGTATTTTGTTTAAACGCGTCCGGAATTCTCCTTTAACGGAAGCCACCCCTCCCCCCGTATTATCTTTTAGCACTATGGGTTTTATTCATCACACACAATGTGGATTTCTCAGCACCAAAAGTGCAAATTCGGTAACACCTCAAGTGGTGCTAAACTAGCACTTGTACTAGTGCCAAACCAGCACAGGCGGTGCTGTCCCTATGCGAGCACCGAAAAGGTGCTGAATGTATACGCCCTCCAAGTGCTAAAAACAGCACTTCTGTTTTTTGAGTGTACACATTTCAATCGTGTTCAGTTGTATCTTTTCATTTGATAAAAGAACCTTTTATCTATACAGTTTCGAGTCAGGAATGAGTGTTTTGAAACATTATGTTCCAGGTTTATCGTTTCACTTAATGAAGAGAAATTTTAAAACCCGCATTGACTAGCCCATGATTAGAGTGAGGAAACAATTGTATTGTTCCAGTCTAATATTGTTACTGTATAAAAAAAAGAAAGAATGTTTGTCTGCATTTAACATTTTGAACTACTGTATTCCGTTCCAAGTTCACTATGCTTTTATACAGGGTGGCCCAAAAAAAACGGAACGGGGCACTTCCCAAAATATAATACCACAATGTTTATGTTCATCGGATAGGGTGTCCTTTCCAATGAAAAACGATACCAAGAACAGTAATTTTGGTCAGGTCGTTTTTGTTTAAGGACGCAGTGAGTGAGACCATGTCAGGTGCCGATTTATGTCGATTTCGACCTAGTCAATGCCAGTTTAACCGCACTCCTTGCCCGTAATACCATTCAGCGCCCAGGCCCATTCTCTCGGCACACGGCTGAGTGCACACTAACAATAGTGCGCGATGCTCAACGATATGAACGGCGGTTCGTGCGATTCATCAAGCGCTGGCTCAATACAAATTGACAAAAAAGAGAACCTGACATGGTGTCACTCACAGGGCCCTAAAACAAAAACTACACGACCAAATTGACTGTTCTTGGTATCGTTGTTCATTTGAAAAGACACTCTATCCGATGGACATAATACATGTGTTATTTTATTTTGGAAAGTGCCCCGTTCCGTTTTTTTTGGGCCACCCTGTATACAGTATAAAGGGACCGTTTGTGTACACTTTCACGACAGGAATAAGACGTTCTAACATATATGTTCCAAGCTAATCGTTTCACTTGAAAGGATCGTTTATGTGCATTTTTAAAGTCAGGAATGAGCGTTTTGAAATAAAGCACTCTCTATCATAATTTGTTTGTTTGTATAGTCTTATTTATCCAGGGTAGCTTCTTTAGTGCTCTATTTGCTCTGTTCTCCCAGAGGGACCTGCATCTAATGTTAGTATTTATAACTCGGCCATTGGATCAAATTCATTGTGCACTTTCTCTTCTCCCTGGGGAGGATTCCAGCAGGTGGTACTTTAATAGTGAATTCATACATTACACACCCCCATTCATACCAAGTACCTATATTGCACCTGGGTGGGGAGCATCAGTGTGGATCAAGTAAATGCCTTGCTGAAGGACCCAAGTGCTGTACTGGCAAGACTGGGGCATCGATTTGGGTTCGAACTCGGCTTCCGTGCTTTCCAGTCAAGCGCCTATCCGATCGTGCAACAACACCCCCATAAATGTCAAATACTAAATATTTGTTTCGTACTTTATATGATAAAATTGATCATAATAATTATTGTACTTGTATCGTGAACGGTTTGTTATACTATGAATAAACCTACCTTCCTGCCTAGTCGTAATCATATGAATACTTGACGTCTCCCTGGTTAACCGTGGTTGGATGGTGGCGGCCACTGTTACACTGTCTCGTATGCTTGGAACTAAAACAAAACAAACAATCACAATGGAAGACTGACTATACCCATTTATTAACATAATTATACGCCGCATGCGTTTTTATGGCAGATATACTGTTTTTTGTATAGCCCTTTCTTCGTTAAGAACAACATTATCAAAATTGTTTTGCAGTGAAATCATTATATTTCAAGATAATGCAGGCACATCCCATGTATCAAACATTTTTTTGTTACCATTTCATCACATATAATATATCATATTTATGTGAATACAGATTCGTATCGTGCATTTCCCTAACAATGGATTCAATATCTTTTGAGAAAACAAATGGAGTTTTGGTATAATAATAATAATAATATACTCGATTTATATAGCGCCTAATATTGATTGATAATCATCTCTAAGCGCTTTACAATGATAATATTACCCCCGGTCATAGGATACAATGCAAACCAGCACACATTGTGTGCACCATCTCCACGAAATCTTTTTTGTTTAAATGTAAAACTGAGTGTAAAACTTCAAAGGAGCAATACAATTTTAATGACAGAATAAACTTAATTTGATCAAAATCGGTTCAGAAACGGCTGAAATATCAATAAATCTACCGGATCAAAATAAATCTGGGCTCCAGATTTATTCGATGATTTTTTTTTTTACATTTACACTTTTTCAAAAAAATTCAAAAGAGGTTTTTAAATAGTTGTTGATGATCTCTCTATTTAATAATTATTTCAACACAAATCACATGCATAATTTTGTATGAAAAATGGTTGAAACCCATGTTTTGTTTTGTTTTTTATCGAGAGAGCGCCCTTTTGTGTTTTAATGGCTCTTTTTACCAGAACTGTACTACCCCTTGCATTTGAAACAGAAAACATACAATAACAATTATAAAGGCTTGCCTTGAAAATGAAGAATTAAATACGAACGATAAAGGACTTACTATGAAAAACAGCTAGGGAACCCTCTCCACCACAGTTCCTTAAGGGATCCCCCGCACACGGCTCCTGACATGCGGAATCCGTCAGTTTGCCATATCTGTGTTTTTTTTTGTGTAAAATATATTAATTGTACATTTGATCTGGATGTCATTGAATTCAGTCATAATAGTAATGGTAATGATGATGATATTGATGACGACGACGGACGACCACGATTATGATGATGATGATGGCGTGGCGGTGGTATGGATAATAATGATGGAGGTGATGGTGATGATAAATTAGTTGAAACATACATGTATGTGTAAAAATATAAATCCACAAGTAAATAAACAAATAAATGAATGTGTACATTTAACCCAAACAATAAATAAATAGATAATACATTGTAACTTGGCATACGGTAATACATTTCGTGCGTATTTTGCATATAACTTCCCAATTTAAGCCTAATCTTTAAGATTAGAAAAAAAATTCGTTACTTAAATATCGATCCAAATGAAATTGATACATACAAATGATATACTTATTATTGAAAACAAAGTAATGTAATATAATAGACTAAAGAAAACGAACATGGCGTAGTCGTTCTTTTGTACTCCACAGAAGCATTTCACTCCGTCTCTTACTCCCGCGTAGATGTAAAGTCTGTTTAATGCGCAGTAGGAGACACACTTGTCGATCGTCATGGTGATGTCGTATGCTACTACATATCCGTTAAATACTGGATAGTCATCACTGTCAGTGAAACAGCCACGGTATCCACTGCCTGTCGGTAGATTAAAAGATACACAAATGAGATCGTTCGGTTTTAGAACTCTAGCTGCAACCGTTGACAAAAATATACCCTTAAAAGTAAATCAAAAAGCTTGTAGCTTTAGGACCAACATCTCAACAGAATTAAAAATTGAACCTTGTATAGGCCTAGTTTTATTAAAAAGAAGAGTACATTGATCAAATGTCATTGGCAATTTTAAAGTTAGTCTATGGACTAGACAATAGGCGAACCCAGGGGGGGGGGGGGTTCACCCCCCCCCCCCCCCCCCCTTTCAAATTGTAGCCGGTCTCGACCGTCTAAAACCTGGTCCCCTAAAATTTGCGAAGATCTCCGGCCTCGGGCTCGAACATTTTGAAACTACTTGATCTCGGCTTCGAAAAAAAATGTACACACCCCCCCCCCCCTACCCCCCCCCCCTCCCCCCCACCGCCCCCCACTGAGAGTGGTTTTCTTTGAAGGTACTTGGCCTCGGTCTCGAAAATTTTGAAAATAATTGGCCTCGGCTTCGAACATTTTTACGGATATCCCCCCCCCCCCCCCTGAGAGGTGTTTTAAACTTTAAAGGTACTTGGTCTCGGTCTAGAAAATTTTGAAAGTATACTTGGCCTCTGCTTCGAAAATGTTTTACTTGACACATTAATATATATTTATGTATAAAGACAGAATAAAAGATTTCTTAAAGAACCCAAAACAACATCAACAACTAAAACAACAACAGCAACGCAAACAACATAAAGAGCAGCAACATCAACAACTGCAACCTCAACAACAATAACTACAGCAGCAGCATCAGCAACAATTACAACAACTACAAGAACAATACCTCCACCATGCCCGTACAATGTTCAAACGAACAAGATGAAATAAAATGTTAAATAAACAGAAGCAACAATAACAGGAGAAACAACAACAACAACAACATCAGCAGCAGCATGCAGGCAGCAGCAACAACAACAACAACAACACGCAGCTTACCAGAGCTGTAGCATATTGCCCCGGCAACTGACTGGTCTCGGCATTCAGTGTTGTAGCTTCCACAATCGTCCAGATGTTGTTCTGAGAAGGGTAAAAAAAAATGGGATTAAAATAGGTATACGTCTTTATTTCATTTTTAAAATGCCCCGTGCCCGCGCCCGCCACCCGTAGCTAATGCGCCACTGAGGATAGCAAATTTCAACATCGGATAATACGCTTTCGGATGTATCAATAATTGGCTGTATAACTTGGATAAGTTAGTACCTCATGTAGTATGCCTGCAGGGCATTTAAGTTTGGTTAAAATCATAGCCATTTTAGTATCAACTATTATTTTGAACATACCAAATCCGAAGCATGCGAACGCCCATTCCGACATCGGGTACGGACCTCGTCCGAAGTGAGTCGTCGTGATCGCGCTGTTTGCTCCAGGATACCCGAGTTGCCGGCAGATGACGATGACGTCGTTGATGTCGAAGCCTTCGCTCGCGCACACGGCCTTCCAGTCGATCGTGTTTTGGGTGACCTCGAATCGGCCCTCGAACTCACCGGTACCATTCTCGAGCCGAGTGTCTGGATGAAATACAACAATTTATGTTTTCTGACGGATCTAAATTTATATAAAAGCTTTGAAAAGAAATTCTCTTTCGGGGGAAAGAATTACATTCCTTCCCGCACCATCAGCATCGGGAAGTCCTAGTCGAAATGTCTAGTATTATTTATAGTGAGGAAGGTTGCCGAGCTGACATGGGGCTCAAAACACTAAATTGGGCTTTAAAATGTTTATATGAAAAACATAGGCCTGCTACTGGCTGTCAGAGTGAGGGAAGAATGAGTAATTTCAAGATAATATCCGGAAAACCACCGAGTTCATAACTTCCTAGTAGGAATCCGTTGACAAGATGTCAACAAGGAAGAAACTATCCCACAAGATCGAAGGTCAGTGGTCTAAATAAAAACAAGCTGGGGCGTAGTCAGAATTTTACCGACTTTACATGGTATGGGGTTTACTTTTACATCGGACATTATAATCTCCCCAATCCGAATATCCGACCTTCGAGCGGAATATGGAGACTGATTTTTCAGTCTAGCTGGGGCGTAGCTTGGTCTGAATGTTGGGAAGCGAGACAGGTATTTGGGGCACACTCTATATATTCATTTTTATTTTAGAAGTATTACCCTTATTTGTTTTGTGCTCCCCTCTCCCATAAAAAATGTAAAATGCACCATGTGCTTCGATGTAAAATAATCATTATCACAATGGAATTATGGAACATGTGTCCTCTTGTGACCACCCCACCCCCCCCCCCCCCCCCCCCCACCACCACCACCACCACCTCTTACCCCCTTCGTAAGGGCCCCCAATGTCATCCCCGGTGTGTTATGCCGCTAAAAATAGGATAATATACAAATTGTTTTTATTAGCAGCATTTTGAACGGCTTTACCGTGTTTTCCCATGAACAAAACATGTTAACAAAAATGGAGGGATCTACAAATAATAACTTTATACTAATTTTTTGTACGAATGTGGAAAAGAAATGGAAAAACACCGTCATCGTGTAAATGAAACTTGCAAGTTGTTGACACTGACGCAGACGCTGTGAAATGTGAATATTTTGACAAATAAATGACTGACAGATAGATGTGCGGGTGGGATGATAGGGAAGTTGGCCCCGGAAATGTTTGTAGCTGTGTTTTCCGAAGTTGCGTAAACATTTTGAAAGAACCCCGAAAACTGTGTTCTCTATTTCCTATACCCACTTAATACAGTTACCCGTATGGATTAAGCAGTTAAATCATCAATACTTTTGCACTGCCTGCAATGAAGGCAGTCTAAAGAAATATCACCATCGAAATCAAGTGCAATTATTATGAGCATTGACTGGCACACAGAGTGGGATACTTATGAATCATGCCCCCCCCCCCCCCCCGCGATAATGAATAAATTAATAAATGTGGTATAATGAACTTGCCTTAAGTAGAAAACTTACCAACAAAAACAGTTCACAGTCAAGCATCCTTTTCGTCGGGATGGTAATACAGACAATCGGGATAACAATTATTATTTTAATTTGTAAGTTGAACGATGTATCCTTTATTATAGAAACTGATTAATTGCTTGGCAAGCCTCAGGCACTAGTCGATGGGTTATCTTCTTTTGTCATCATACATTTATGTAATTATTGTTACTCTTTTCCCGGAAATAAAATAGAATAAAATTGTTACATATATACTTGTCAACCCGAAACAATATTTTTCCATTGAATTGGACGAATAAAATATTGAATTGAATTGAACTAAATTAAATAACAATTGTGAGATGTGACAAATTAAACATGATTAATAGTATTATGATAGTATACTGTCTTCATCATAATGTACTTACTAACAAACGCCTTCACACTGGTAGGCAAACATGTAACCAATATTGTCGTGATGGTGATTACGATACAAAAAGTCGGGATGACATCATTGTTCCCATTTGGAAGTCGAGCGACTGATCGTAGTCCCATGATGGTCAGTCACACGATACTTACAACTTGAGTGACAAATTATATTCCTCTACTTCATGAGTCCAAGAACATACACATACATAACTTTGTATATATCTTTGAAATATCTTTCAAAAAGTCGCTCGGTAGATCGAAAAATCAGTCTCTGTTACAACGGGTGCTCCACTGAGACTGCGCCTGGTTCAACTGTTATCATCTCCACCTAGAAATGTAGTAGGTAATCATATTTTATAAAAGAAACTCCATTATAGAGTTGTTTTATTTCTGACTAACCAACAGTTCAGTATTTATCATTCGCGCATCTACAACCATTACCATTTTCTACTCAATTTGTCGGGCCTAAATTATTTTCAGTAATACGTCTATCGTAGTATTTCCTTCACAACTGTATACAGACAGTTGTGAGCTGGATATGAGCGATAAGGTTCAGTGTTGATGCAATCCTACAATCTGGTTTTGTCGAGCTGCATTTGGTTGATGTCACTTCTAACGTCTATATTCTTCAGAATGATCATAATTTAGACATAGGCGGTGACAGGAGCCGATGATTGTGCACTTGAAGTTTCCGGTAACACGTCTACCCATCCCTGTTCAATAATGACACAGTGTCTTTCCTCCAGTTTTTGTAAACTAAGTTCTTTTCAGTTCCTTTCGATTCGACTTTCTATAAAGTTTTCTTTTTCTTCAACTGATTTACAAACACAAGTCATGCAGTGGACATGCATGTATAACGTTCCTTGTTTCAGATCTAAGCTTCATGATAACCAATAGATGCACATGTATAGGCCAGTAGCCAGCGGGGTACGTTGGGTGCTTACGCCCCCCCCCCCCCCCCCCCCCCCTCGAATTCAGAAAGGTCTACTTTCTATCGGTCTCGGCTATCTAAACCAGTAGTCTCGACGAAGAACACCCCCACTTACACAACTCATACCAGTGGTCTTGGTCCCTTACATGTAGCTATGCCACTGATAATCTCGGAAGTGAACATCGCAATCAGCTGATAAACTGTGCGTTCAGGATATAAAGGCAGTGGCGTAGTGGGGCGGGGGTGGGCTAAGCTAAGGGCACGTGTAACCCGGTGTCCCCCCCCCCCGCACACACACACACACACACACACACACACACACACACACACCAAAACATGCTTGTAGGGGGGGGGGGGGTTGACACAATATGTCCTCCTCAAGTTATCCTTAAATATCACTAATTTCAGGTACAGAATGTTCACAACAAATTTGTGCCCCTTCAAGAAAATACAAGATCTCCCTTATAATGGAGAAATCATAGCTCCGCCACTGCTTGTAGGGGAATTGCCACTCCGGATATACGCCTATGTTTGGAGATGGTTAACTTTTGGTAATGATACAGGGGGCATGATAATTCAAAGATATATCATGATAATAACATCGATGTACCCTCCTTGTGTCCAGCTCATAATGGCGGGGATGGGGTCGAAAGACAGCTACGTCGGAGACGAGGCCCAGAGCAAGAGGGGTATTCTCACCCTCAAATACCCCATCGAGCACGGTATCGTCACCAACTGGGACGACATGGAGAAGATCTGGCATCACACCTTCTACAACGAACTCCGCGTCGCCCCCGAGGAGCACCCCGTCCTGCTCACAGAGGCTCCCCTCAACCCCAAGGATAACAGAGAAAAGATGATACAGGTAGATTTTCTTCGTTATTTTTAATTGAACATTGTAATAATGTATACAGTGAACAGCTCATTATAAGGCCAAACTGTTGAAACTCGATCATAGACGATATGCACACATCATCATTGGTCAATCAATTGTTTACAGCAGCTTACCAATAGTATTATCATACAGTATAATTTAGATTAAAATACGACATAATTTACCTTTCGCACCTACATTCTTTTATAATTCATTCAAACTTCGGAGCTGTGTTTCAAACAAAAATTGTTACGTTTTTCTAGTCATGTGTATAATTGTAGATCGTTATGTTGGTAGTAAATACAAAATGGATAAAAACAACTGTAATCAAAATCAATTTACACCTTTTCGCTGCTTGTTCTTATCCTTGGCTAGAGTGCTTGTAAATTTGAATAATGTCATCATGATATATGGTACTAAAATACAAATCTTCTCTAATTCTTATCCGACCTTTACAGATCATGTTTGAGACGTTCAACACACCGGCCTTCTACGTGGCCATACAGGCTGTCATGTCCCTGTACGCATCGGGTCGTACCACCGGTATCGTGTTCGATGCCGGCGATGGCGTCTCCCACGTTGTGCCGATCTATGAAGGGTACGCACTCCCCCATGCCATCATGAGGATGGACCTGGCTGGACGCGATATTACTGATTACCTGATCAGGATTCTCAATGAGAGAGGATATTCCTTGACTTCGTCTGGTGAGTTCCCCTCTTCTTGTTCATCCTCCTTCTCTCCTCCTCCTCTTTCTCTTTCTCTTTCTCTTTCTCTTTCTCTTTCTCTTCAACTTCCTCTTCCTCTTCCTCTTCCTCTTCCTCTTCCTCTTCCTCTTCCTCCTCCTCCTCCTCCTCACCACCACCATCATCTTCATCATTATTATCATCATCATCATCATTATCGTCAACATGATCATCAACATTATCATTATAATCATCATCATCATCATCATCATCTCCTTCTTCACTTTTTTCTTTCATGTTACGCTTAGCCATCATGGCCATATAGTGCTAGGAGTTCTGTTTCAATTGCATTATTCTCCATCTCTCGATTCGTGTAATCTAAGACTATTCCGATAGATTAGTTGTATTTCTAATACGCCGTATTCGTATCTCCACAGCTGAACGAGAGATCGCACGCGACATCAAGGAGAAGCTGTGCTACGTCGCGCTCGACTTCGACCAGGAGATGGAGTCTTCGGCGAGGTCGTCGTCGGTGGAGAAGAGCTACGAGCTCCCCGACGGGCAGATCATCACCATTGGCAATGAGCGGTTCCGCTCTTCCGAAGTCCTCTTTCAGCCGTCGTTCCTTGGCAGCGAACACGCCGGCATCCACGAGACCACATACCAGAGCATCATGAAGTGCGACGTAGACATCCGCAAGGACCTCTACTCCAACGTCGTCATGTCCGGCGGCTCTACAATGTTCCCCGGCGTCGCCGACCGCATGCACAAGGAAATCGCCGGCCTGACTCCCAACACTATGAAGGTCAAGATCATCGCTCCTCCCGAGAGGAAGTACTCTGTCTGGATCGGAGGCTCCATCCTGGCTTCTCTCTCCACCTTCCAGCAGATGTGGATATCCAAGCAGGAGTACGATGAGTCTGGTCCTTCCATCGTCCACAGGAAGTGCTTCTAAGTCTTTGAAACTGTCCACGAACTATCCTTACAAGGATCTAGCTGATTAAATTACAAACTCTATCAAGATCGGAATCACCATACATTCTTGTCCAATGTAGTTGACATGGTTGGTGCAGCATGGTTGGTGTATAATCCAAGGAGCAAGTGGCGTATTGTAGCCAGACTGATTGGGGGCTCACAAGTTATTGGGGGCACACTGTTTAATTGTGTTTAATGTTTAGCTCATTGTTTATGTATTGTTGTATTGTTTGTCTCCGTAGCTACCCTGATAGATGGCGCTTCATAGATGCTTGATATTATTATTATTATTATTTTTTTTATTTTTTATTATTATTATTAGTAGTAGTAGTAGTAGTAGTATTAGTATTATTATTAGTAGTATTATTATTAGTAGTAGTAGTATTATTAGTAGTATTATTATTATTATTATTATTATTAGTATTATTATTATTATTATCATCATCATCATCATCATCATCATCATCATCATTATCATCATTATTATTGTTATTGTTATTGTTATTATTATTATTATTATTATTATTATTATTATTATTATTATTATTATTATTATTGTTATTATCATCATCATCATTACCCTGCAGAGAGCCACGTGTCATGGGACACACACCACAATCAATCGAGCACTTGCGCTCTCTCTACTACCTTTGTGCTCAATATTACAATTCACTGTCTCGACCTCATCTGATATTTCGTTCCTATACTCGTAAAGAGGGGTCCACTTTGTGCAATTATGGGTTATTGAAATCATTTATGATATGATGCAATGGATAATTATGAGATTGTTAACTAGTGTGACATTGTACATGTATATAGAAAATGCATATTATTTAAACTATATTTTGTAGTTTTGTTTATAATACGAAATATTTGCTCATTCATAGGCAAGAATGTATTCTAGTGAATTACATTTTATTTCTCTAGGCTTATCAAATAATGCCAAAAGTTTTGGAACAAAATATTGGGCCAATTTGAAGAATCTATTTGATATGGTAAATCCCTAATAAGCAATGTTCCTCCTTTTAATCCACCAAATGAAAAAAGGCACTGGTCGAAAAATTGGTCTCCGCCAGGACTCGAACCTGGGTCTCCGGCTTAGAACGCCGATGCCTTAACCACTAGGCCACGGGGACCGTGTGATTAATAATAGGCGTACCTTAATAAGCAATGTTCCTCCTTTTAATCCACCAAATGAAAAAAGGCACTGGTCGAAAAATTGGTCTCCGCCAGGACTCGAAACTGGGTCTCCGGCTTGGAACGCCGATGCCTTAACCACTAGGCCACGGGGACCGTGTGATTAAAGACAGATCTAGTTCAGGTCATTGGCAAGCCAATCTCTCGGCCCTTTGTACTCAAGTACTCAAGTACTCAAGTACCAATTTTTCGACCAGTGCCTTTTTTTCATTTGGTGGATTAAAAGGAGGAACATTGCTTATTAAGCTACGCCTATTATTATTCTTCCTTCTCAATCATTTATGATTACTCCTTGCAATTATTTATATATTGGAAGAAACAGAAGCTGTATGTATTAGTTCACTTCTCGCTTTATATGTTCTAACTAATACTTGAATCACTCTATTGTGATCCAGCTGAAGTAAAGGCGGCTTGCATTGTTCGTAACTCCTTCCCCATGAATACTTGAGTACAAAGGGCCGAGAGATTGGCTTGCCAATGACCTGAACTGGATCTGTCTTTAATCACACCATCCCCGTGGCCTAGTGCTTAAGGCATCGGCGTTCCAAGCCGGAGACCCAGGTTCGAGTCCTGGCGGAGACCAATTTTTCGACCAGTGCCTTTTTTCATTTGGTGGATTTAAATGAGGAACATTGCTTATTAAGCTACGCCTATTATTATTCTTCCTTCTCAATCATTTATGATTACTCTTGCAATTATTTATATATTGGAAGAAACCGAAGCTGTATGTATTAGTTCACTTCTCGCTTATATATATATAAATATATATAACAAATTACAAAACAAACTCGTAAAAACGCTATAATTCCATGGTTAAGTTTGTTATTCAATCACTTCTAACCGGTTTCGTACTCTTCAGAAAAGTAACTGAAGTTAAAAATCAAATACAATGTTTATACATGAATGCTGTTGTACAATGTAACATACAATGAATGGTTAGGGACACCTAGGAAGCATAGCTTGTAATAGGGCCCTTACATGTGCGTTATGATGAGATATAGGCAGCAGAGAATTCAAGAAGGATAATATATGTTTGATGTGTACAAAATGGAAGCCAAACCTGTAACTTTACAATGATACAACATAATTATAATGAATACAACATTCTGCTATGCTTATATTCGAATATTAGGACCATAGTAACAATGTGTGCAAAGAACAACGCTTACTGTGATTATGTAATGTGATTGTACTATTAACATTGCGTTTCAATTCGTTAACAAAAGTTGTAATATAAACCCCCACAAACATTTCCGCAATTTAAATTTGCATGTACGGTAATACAACCCGTTCGGTATTGCAACCCCTTGCTATACTTACTTAAACTCGGCAAATTCAGGCTAGTATGACGATTGAACATCAGCTTATCTCCAACTTGGGTACACCTAGGGGACACATTGTTTTGCTTATTTAATTTTGTCTTTGTTTAGTTAAAAATATTTATAAATTATTGTCGATCGCGTTTTTGCGTTTAGATTAATAGCTGTGAGAAATATATATTTTTTAATTTAAAGATCTTACCGTGTAGAGAAAAAATGGCAATGGCTACTCGCGTATTTTAATGTTAACGCGCGCTCAGTCCGCGCACTGTCTTTATTTAATTCTTTATTATTGTACGCGCATCCAAGTGCGCAAACAAATTTCACGCGCGATATGCAAATTTGGGGTCATCAAACTTCATCACGTGTTCTTGAAGTTATTTTTAGTCAGGCGAAGTAAACATTGTTATTGTGACGTCATAATGAAAAGCCTGCGTATCAAAGTGCGTGATAATTTTGTACATCGCGCTCTGCCCATTCACTTTGTACAGGATAATTGTACAGTGGTCGGTCTTTCCATTAAGCGTCTTTGGTACTACTGGGGTACGGTCGGTCTACGCCTAGCTATAGCACCATGTTTCCGCGGAGTGTCATCTGGTCATGTACCTGTTGAATCGGAAGAGTGAACACCCTCTATATATATAGGCCCCTGTTACACATGCGTCGGCTTTTGAAGCCGGCCCCGGGGCCGGCCTCACGCCGGCAATTTGAAGCCGCCTCGAGACCATTAAACCCAGGGGGGTGTCACTGCTGCCAGAGTGCAGCGATTTTTGCTCACCGGAAGAGCCCACAACTGGTTGCATTATGGGCTACTTGGGAACTACAGTTAACCAATCACAGAGTAGTTCAAACGCGTCGTCACGGGATCGAGGTCAATAAAACAAGTTCATATGCATACGTCACAATGGCTCCCATTGTTCTCATAAGCGTGATGAAATCTAGGACAGTGTGCAGGAAAATAGGCGCGATAGTCTACGCACTGCATAGGCATGATGATTGGTCCAGTATTTCTAGGTCACTACGCGATGACGTAGAGAAGTGGGCTACGGGAGCTTCAAAAATCGGTTCACTCTGCCATGTTGCCCATGTACAAAGTCTATGGGACACGTGACTTGCGCGCCTTAAGTGAGCCTTCTAGTTATAAACGGGTTGGTTTGTTTATTCATACTTCTATGATTAAACCCCTGTTACACATAGCGCACGACCCTGTTACACATGGCAGGACCCCTGTAATCGATATACAAATAATAATATAATTTACTGTCTTTCGTTAGTATTCATGCCTAATTTGTGATACTATTCAGGTATATTATGATTTATTTCTCTAATTATTGTATATAATATATTAAGGTTCTTTATACCTCGTGAGTTCATTAATGTTATTTCCATGTTTGTAAATATTGTTGCAAATGACACTGCAATTCAGCTTGTAGCTGTGAATGTGACATTTTGTTGAATAAAATACCATTATTATAATTATATTCACACGATTCACGGTGATCAGGCCTCATATCCATATACGGCTCTGCTCATACCATATTTAGTGTTGGCATCAGCGCGCCCTTATATCCCATATTAGGCATATTAAGCGACCTACTTCCTTATTGCGCGCAGTACGCACGCGCTACAAGCGCATTATGCGCGCGCTGCAAGCGCATTACGCGCGCGCTGCAAGTTAATTTGCATATTCAAGCCGGCCTCAGTCCACTTACCCTGTTACACATACCGACTGCCGGACTGAGGCCGGCCTGAGGCCGGCTTCAAACCACATCCAGAGGTGGACAGAAATGGGGCCGGCCTCAGGTCGGCTTTTCAAAATTGACCCCTGTTACACATGAATGAAGTGGACTGAGGCCGCCTCAGGAGGCGGCCTCAGTCCACTTGCGGCAGTTCCATCTAGTTATCTATAGGAGTAGAAGAGCGGCAGTGGAACTGATAGTGAGGCAGGGCATTTAGTGGACCCCTAAGCTGCCGCTCTTCTACTCCTATAGATAACTTAGATGGAACTGCCGCGATGTCGCCGCGGGATGGCGTGCGCTCATCATCATGTCTTCATTAATATTTAACACTGGAACTGATATTGCAATCTTTGCCTACCACTGTTTTGGTAAAGAGTGCTGTAGATTCGGACTAGTAAAAATCCCTCAGGATGAAGCCATATATGGAATGGAACTGGCGGAATCGACCCTCGATGGCATATAACAGTTCTCATCGCGAAGTCACATACCGCCCTCTACTCCATCAATGTTAATCACTAGATATGACGTTCCAATCACGGTCTTTTATAATCAATGTCAATGTCAGTCGCCTATACTTTCGAGTGAAGATCCGTATGATTCACGTCATTCAAAATCAGTGGACCTTTTATTCTCCCCTCCAACTATTGTAGCTATCAATGCATGAATGAAACTTACAGAGCCGTCGCGAATTGGTGACGTAGTTTGCTGTTTTTCATCGTCATCAAGTCGTCATCACTTCATTCATATTAATCGCTGGATACGTTATTGAAATATGCGCCAACACCGTATTTGGTATCCGAGTGCCTGTCCACTTGTAGATTCGGTCGATTGAACATCCACATTATTCACGTCGATCATTGGACCATTTACTTTCCACGCCTACTACGGTAGATAGCAGTATGTACATGGAACTCGCGGAACAGTCGCGGAACAGTCGCGGAACCGTACGTAGTCTGCATTTTTTCATTGAAAAGTCGTCTTTACTTTGTTAATATTAATCACTGGATATTATATTACAATATACGCCTACCACTGTTTGTCCTCTTATTCTCTCTCCAACTACGTTAGACAGCAATGCCTGAAAAGAACTCGTCACGGGATGGCGTGCACGTAGGTTGAATCGCGAATTCCTCATGGATTCATCGATATTAATCACTGGATCACGTCGATCAGTGAATAATTTCCTTTCCTATCCTATAGTCCCACCCGAGCAAACTGCTACCCACGGACACATCATATACGAGTTACCAACGCATCATATGCCCATCCGGTAACCAGTAACTCACAACCAAACCGGGACAACTTGCACCCCAACAGTAAGCTGGCTGCAGCATTTCGCGTGATATTGCAAGAAGCTCTACTGCGACATATACGAATGTACGAACACCGTCGAAATTAAGGTCCATGGTCCAAATAAGAGGATTCACTGGATGCGATATACGAATATACGCATTCCACTGTCTTTGGTACTGACTGTCACCCAGTGGCGTAGCTACGGGGGGGGGGGGGCACGGGGGGCACGTGCCCCCCCCCCCCCCCCCCCCAATCGTTTGGCAAAAAAAAAACAAAAAAAAAATGACGACCCGACATGAAGCCAAATGTGTCTACAATGTATATCATTCGTTATTATCACGTTTTATTTAATGTGTGATAATAATCATTATCAACGATAATAACCAAGAACATAACAGTCGTTCCCTAGTACTAGCAATAGCGCATCTATATCAGTTTGAAGAATCCTTCCAATATAGCGCCTTATGCAAATGTTCAGTCCCGTGCGCGAGGATCGACGCTCACCGCATTTCAGAAGACATAGAGCGCGTATAGGCCTAACAAACTTCCTAGCATGGTAAATCGTTTATCATACCAAGGGCCCTTTTAGGATCTTGAATCTGCCTCCCGCTTTTATAGATAATTTTGACGCCTTCATGCAGGCTATAAAGGCGCATAGCTGCACTACGTAGTCCTAAATGTCTAGGTAAAGACAAACTTCTTTTACTAATTTCTTCACTCCAAATGCACCCGTTCCATTAATTCATGATGCATAATCTAGGCATATTGTTGATGATCATGATTGAAGGAGCACCAGTCATCTTCTCCAGAGTCGATATCTGCATCAGTTGAGCATAGGCCTACTGAAACTAATTCAAGGGACCCGAGCATAGCTGTTTTTTTTTAGTTTGAAAAGGACTGTAAATCTTATTTTTTGCCGCGCGCTTCGCGCGCATATTCTGAAATACTGATATATACGAAATTTATTAGACCCTCATCTATCATGTCTATAGCACACTATCATCGGAAAATAAAATAATTTGAAATAATATATCTTTTAGTAAATTCGGTCCATATGCGCTGAATGCAAATAAAATTGGAATATTATGTCCCCCACATTTAGAAAGGGGAGGAGATTGTCCCCCTCCTTTGTCATTAAGTATGTTTAGTTCCATACTTATATACTTTATATTACGTGAAATTTCTGTCTTAGGTGTGCACCAAATCGCACAATTTCAGGACCCAAAATACGAAAGCTCCCTACTGTGGGAGGGGGACACCCCCTCCCACACCCTCCCCCAATCGGTCGCTTCGCTTCCTCGCAATGTCTCCCCTCCACTCTTGCTTAGTTCCATGGGAGCTCAATGCCCTAGACTATATCGATGGCTCTATAGTATACAGGATCACGTGGATCCATCTCACGGGCGTAATCTTTCCTCGCTATTACCGTTTTAAAATACGTAACGAGTAGATTCACTATTATATACCATTTTAACACCCATGATTAAGACAATGATAAAGACAATAATGACCATACTTCTACAGTGATATTTTAAACACCAATTTCAAAAAAAATTGGGAGGGGGTGAACCCCCTCCCACATCCTCCCCCAAATAAATCATATGGAAAAGTTTTGCACTGAAATTCCCATTAAATCAATTTTATGCGCTAACGCGCGCACAGCGCGCTCAAGTTCAAGCCTCATGAATTATTCATGAGCATGCGCGGTCTAAAAGTTTGGACTTGTCCATTATCGAAAATGGGTAGATTGCAGTATCTTTCGAGCGGAAATCGCTCTAGATCAGCAGTTTTGTTCTCGATGATGAAATAAAAAACACTAACGTTACATGATTTTAAACATATTTGATCTCCATAATGTTAAGCGCACAAAAAATATATTTTAAAAATATGTACGTACAAAATACTGTACGTACGTTCACCCACCAATGAATGTAGCAGTCATATGACGTAATCGTCCGATATCCTAATGAGGCGCTATGTCCATAGAGGCGATTGGTTTAAAAATAAAAGGCTCTTTAGTAAATCTTTATATCCGACGACGTTCAGTAACCAATCAGCATGAGTTTTACATATGTTATAAATTTATGTTTTTAACATCGAATGCCGAGAGACCCAGATCGTAAGAACATTCGGCCGACGAGTTACAACCGTTCAAAGTTGACCCTCGCCGCGCGTAACCTACATTACTGTACAATTTGCGTGTATAAGATACAAAAAGGCGGGGGAAAATAAAGCTCAAGAGTCATTTTCAAGAGCTGGTCCGACGAGATGCAATATTGATTCTCTTCCAAATTGTAATATGTTATAAAAAACAATATAAAGAATCGAATGCCGAGTGACCCAGCTCTCAATTCATTCTGGTTTGGAATTGGTAGTATTTTATGTTCATACTAGCGTGTTAGGAGCTCGTGAAGAGGAAAGTTTGACACGTTGTGTAATATGCGCGCGCGCTCCCGCATCCCGGCCGCGCGTGCAGGGAGCAAATGGGACTACTTTTCCATATGTAGACAAGCATACGGCGTGAGAGTATTTGAGTCTGGTGTGTGTGTACACGTAGGTTTGATTGTGTGTGTATACTTTATCATGAGGGAAAGGATTTCCTTAATTCAGTATTATCAAATTTCCTTCCAAGGTATGCACCAAATTGCATTATTTCAAGTAAAAATTTGCAAAAGCTCCCTACCGTGGGAGGGGGGACACCCCCCTCCCACACCCTCCCCCCCTCGGGCGCTACGCTCCCTCGCAGCTGTGCCCCCCCAATCACTTGACCCTCGCTACGCCACTGCTGTCACCTGTTGATTAGGTCGAGTTATCAGTCCTATATAATAATGACGGCATTCGTTTACCAACCATGGCGCCAATTGCGCAAGATCAAAGCGCGCGGTCGGGGTCGAGTTATGGCAAAGACTGTAGAATTACAAGACAGATCACTAGCGGTCGCGCAGCGATGTTCCTTCAAACAGAATGAAGATTCAAATCGAGCTTAAGAGAAAGTTGGGTACACCCAGAGGTTTGGGTACAATACTGAATCTTGTTCATTTTAATTAATGAAAAAACATTTAAAAATTATAGTCGATAGCTTTTTTGGAACAAATGTTCCCTTTGTAAGTATTAATTTAAACAAAAGTAAGGATCAGAACGTACTTACTTAAACTCGGCAAATTCAGGCTAGTATGACGATTGAACATCAGATTATCTCCAAGTTGGGTACACCTGGGGGACACATTGCTTTTCTAATTCAATATTGTCTTTGTATAGGTAAAAATATTTAACAATTATAGTCGATAGCTTTTAGAGATTTTCACTCACATTTTTGAAATAAAGAATTGTTAAATTCACAGATCTCGAACGTGCACAATAAACAGGCAATGGCATATTTGGATATTTGCATATCATCACGCACACTGTCTGGAATATACGCACCGACAAACCAATCGACTTTGTTCTTCCCAACATGATACTGCTTTGTGGAATAATTGACCAATGATAACTGCGTATGTGTGCGCATTATAAAATCGGTGCGCTTAGTCAGCTGATTTATTTCCGAAAATAGTGTTGTTGCTAGGCTAAAAATAGCCGAGTCATTCACATTAAGCCAGCAGCAACAACAACAACTGCAACAATACATATGTGGGGAACCCCCTGTGCAATTTGCATTGTGACGTCAGGACTGTAATTGCGCGCATTAACTGAGGACATCGCGCGCTGCCCATTCACTTTGTACAAGAAAATTGTCCAGTGGTCGGTCTTTCCATTAAGCGTCTTTGCTAAGGACATCGCGCGCTGCCCATTCTGGAATTTTGGAAACTATTAAAGCAAGGCGAACAAAAAGGTAATACTGACGTTAAAGTATCAATAGAATCTTTTAAGGAATTTTTTGAAAATTTGAATAAGAAAAGTGAGCGAAATGAAAGTCAGAATCAATTTAATAACGTTGAATACCAGCAACAAAATAATGAAATAAATATACCTTTTGTGGATAATGAGATTAAAAATCAAATTAAAAAACTGAAGAATAATAAATCTTCTGGTAATGATTCTATTTTAAATGAGTTTATTAAACATAGCAATAATCAAATGATATCTTTAATAAGGAAAATGTTCAATGTAATATTACAGCCAATTCATACTTACGTCTAGCACTGGCTCGGCACTGGATAAATCCACTGCCGAGCCAGTGCTAGACGAAAAAGCCGACCATTCATACTCGGCATCAACAGTGGATAACTGACGCGCAAGTATAAATACAACAGTGGATCGAAAAGCTGTCTAGGACATGACTGGGCATGCGCACTAGTACACTTCTATTGTGACGTAACGATGACTTGCAAATTCTGAACGCGCAATACCGTAATGCGCATGCGCAACCTTGTGCTAGACGAGGTGTCTAGCATCAACAGTGGATCAACAGTGGATCAAAGTTATGCCAGGCTGAGCACAGACTGATGCTAGACATTCCATTCATATCTGCGTCTAGCAGTGGATTTATCCAGTGCTGAGCCAGTGCTAGACGTAAGTATGAATTGCCTGTTTGACAGTGGGCACGTCCCTCAGGACTGGACTGTCGGTGTTTTATGCCCAATTTATAAGAAGAAAGGATCAACACATGATCCAGATAACTATCGACCGATTACTTTATTGAGTTGTTTAGGGAAGCTTTTTACTGCTGTATTGAATGAGCGGCTAACACAGTACGTTGATGCCTATAATTTAATGGGAGAAGAACAGGCCGGTTTTCGCAAGAATTATTCTACGCTAGATCATACTTTTGTTTTTTACTCTTTAATTGATATTTATCTATCAGAAAAGAAAAGAATATACAGCGCTTTTGTTGATTATAGGAAAGCATTCGACTCTGTTGATATAAATTTATTGTGGTATAAAATGTTACGATACAATATTAATGGCAAAATCCTTGAACTTGTTCAAGATATGTATAATAACGCCAAGTCATATGTTAGAAGTAACGCAGAACGTTCCGACCTATTTGAATGTAATGTAGGAGTAAGACAAGGTGATAACCTATCACCCTTACTATTTGCAATGTTTATAAATGATTTTGAATCAACCTTACGAGAAAACTGCAAAGGTGTAAATGTGTTTTTGAAGTTGTTCACTCTTTTATATGCAGATGACACTATCATTTTTGTTGAGTCTGAAAATGATCTCCAAATTGCTTTAGATAATGTTAATAGATACTGTAATAAATGGTCCTTGAAAGTTAACAGTAACAAAACTAAAGTGGTAATATTTTCCCGTGGAAAAATCAGGAAATTACCTGTATTTCGTTTTGGAAATGACATTTTAGAAATAGTAGATGATTATGTATACCTTGGAATAACATTCAATTACAATAATCATTTTAAGAAGGCTCAAAATAAACAAATTATTCAAGCCCGAAAGGCGATGTTTAGTTTAAGAGCAAAATCAAAATCGCTTAGTTTACCAATAGATATTGAATTGGATCTTTTTGAAAAACTTGTCAATCCTATTCTTTTATATGGAAGCGAAGTATGGGGTTGTGAGGAAAATTTAAAAGAAATTGAACACTTTCAAATTACCTTTTATAAACAATTACTCAAAATCAATAAAAGTAGTGCAAATTGTATGGCATTTGGCGAATTAGGAAAGCATAGTATTTTGAAGGATATTGAAATGAGAATGTTATTATTTTGGATAAGGATTGTTATAAGTAAAACTTCAAAGTTATCACACATTGTTTATGACATAATGAAAATGATGTTTGATCTTGATGTATACCGTTCCCCTTGGTTAGTCAAGATAAAGAATTCAATAGATAAACTGGGATTGTCGTATTTGTGGGATAGCATAGAGAGCAAAGACCCAAAGTGGCTTGAATTGACAATAACACAACGGTTAAAGGGGTAGTTTAGTTTTGGTAGAGAGGGCGCTGCACATCACAATTTTTTTGTGAGGTAATGAAAAACTGAATGTCGAATTTGAGAGAACATGCAATTTTAATGGCAGAATAAACTTTATTTGGTCAAAATAAACCCAGAAACGGCTGAAATATCAATAAATATATCTGATCTTATAATTATTTGGGGCCCAAATAATTAGATGATTTTTAGAATTTTTTTTTAAAATGCTTGCACTTTTTCAAAAATTTTCAAAAGCGTTTTTAAATAGTTGTTGATGATCTCGCTATTTAATCATTATATTAATAAAACATCACATGCATAATTTTGTATGAAAAATGGTTGAAATCAATGCCTTTTAAAAAAGCGCCCTCTTGTGTTTGAATGGCTCTTTTTGAATGATAACAGGCTTTTTACTTAGTCGTTTGTAATTTTGTATACCTTTCGAGCATGGTGGAGTTATAACTATTAGTTTATAATGTTACTGTGCAGGTTTTAGCTACTTAAGTTCAGCCTTACCAAAAATAAACTACCCCTTTAAATGACGTATACTCTCAAAATTGGCATTATGAAGTAAACCGTAATTCACATTGTTTGAATTATCGCATTTTTAAACAAACGTGTACTTTCGAAAAATGCCTCATGAAATTACCATTTAAGCATAGAGTAATAATTTGTAAATTTAGATGTGGAAATCATCGTCTGCCAATTGTTTCCGGTAGATATTCAAACGTGGATAGATCACAACGATTTTGTACTTTGTGCAATCATTCTAAACTTGGGGATGAATTCCATTACCTATTTGAATGTACGGAATTTGAACTAGCAAGGAAGAAATTCCTCGATAACTACTTTAAAAAACGGCCGGACACTATCAAAATGTATAAATTGTTTAATTCCCCTTTGCCGTCGACATTGTTGAAGCTATCCAAATTCTGCAGCATCATTATGGACAGATTTAAATAAATATTGTGTATATTTTTGTATATTATTGTACATACGACAAAGAATTATCACTGCTTGTATTTCAATATTGAAAATCAAACATTAAGTGTAAAATCTAAAATTTTAGATTTTCACAGTGATAAATCTGAAACTGAAATAATTTGTAACTAATTCATTTAGTGCCTTTAATTAATTTATTGATTACTACATCACCTGCATATAAATTTATAACAAACTTACAATTAGAGAACATTACTTTGTAAATATTAGATGTTTTCATTATACTTTGTAAATATTATATGATTATACTTTGTACATATTGTATATAACCATGTGACATTATTCAATGAGACATTTCTTATATTGTTATCCTCAATACCCTTGTTAAGGGTGAACGGATATTAATAAATTTCATTTCATTTCATTTCAAATTTCATTTCATTTCATTTCATTTCATTTCATTTCATTTCATTTCATTTCATTTCATTTCATTCACTTTGTACAAGAAAATTGTTCAGTGGTCGGTCTTTCCATTAAGCGTCTTTGGTTATGGCATACATATTCAGTTAATTATCATTATTAGTTGGCGGTATGAATCCATTTGGTAATTCAACAGATACGATTTTTTTTCCCATCTATACCATGCATGGATTATCATGATCATTGTTTATAAATCCATCAATAATGCCCAGTGTCGTTTTCATACAGTGAGCTGATTAGGTAGATTGAACAATCCTTTCATGATATTGTCGATATAGGCTGACAGATAGCCTGGCACTATGATAAGTTGTGCCCATTTCTATTATAATAATCGATATTCTGTGTTGGGTTATTCTCTCTAATTGGAGTAAAATATTATTTGGGCTTACCGCAACAATTTAGACAAGCCACAACACAAGCATTAATGGTGAAACATGATGCAGGGAAATAACGAGACGGGATGAAATACTCACCGGCATGATAAGGTTGATATTAGCGGGAGATGTTGCCCTTAATCCCGGCCCTTATCATCCCAAGTTCCCCTGTCAAGAGTGCAATAAAGCAACAAAATCAGGACAAGATTGTCTCCAATGTGATCAGTGTCAAAAGTGGTATCACGTTCGATGCTTACAATTAGACCAACATATATTTGATATATTGGAACGTCATCAATCATATACATGTATATGTTGTAATTGTGGATTGCCGAACTTTGATACGTCCTTGTTTGGTTCTCTGAATCAGTATAGTGACCCAAACATCTATGACTCGCTTTCTAGTATAGATAGTTTGCCGCCAGATATGGTATTTAATGATCCCTTAAAGACGTCAAGCCCAAGTAAATCTAAACCACCTGCTAAGGATTCTCGGAAGTCAAAGTCCTGTAAAAATCGTAAAGCAAAACCAAAGGAGCGTCCTTTAAAAATCGTTAATGTGAATTGTCAGAGTGTACGTGCCAAGCTGGCAAATTTCCACCTCCTCATTCATGATGAAGATCCCGATGTAGTTATAGGTACCGAGTCGTGGCTACATGGAAACATCACCACCGGCGAAATCTTCCCTACTCATTTCCAAGTCTTTCGGAAGGATCGGAGGAAGGAAGACGACAACCATGGCGGGGTATTCATTGCGGTGAAGAATGAGCTCGTGGCCCAAGAGGAAAAGGAACTTGATCAACTAGATTGTGAACTGAAATGGGTTAGCATCCATGTGAAGGGAATCGCACCAGTTTTTGTAGGCGCTTTTTATAGATCACAGAAAACAGACGGTGATTACATGCAACTGTTGGCTGAATCAATGAGCAAAATTCCTAGAAACGCATCTATATGGTTGCTCGGGGACTTTAATATGCCGGATGTCGACTGGAGCACATACAGTGTCTTACCAGGAGGGAGATATTGCGGACCCAGTAAACTCATGATAGACATTGCACTTGACAATAACCTACACCAAGTAGTGGATAAACCTACCAGGAACATGGCCACTCTAGATCTTTGTTTCACCAACAGTCCTGTATTTGTTAATGACGTCCAAGTCAAGGCTGGTATCAGCGATCACGACATAGTTGTTTTGAGTGCGTCAATCAAACCTAAATTCATAAAGAAACCCCGGCGCAAGGTGTGGATATATGCCAGTGCACATTATGCCAAAATTGCTGAAGACTTGGACATTCTTAATGAACAGCTCTCTGATGATGTTATTCAAGATTCCGACATTAATGAGATATGGAACAAGTTCTCCACGACCCTGCATAATTCTATGGATGCCAATATTCCTCACAAGATGACCTCCACGAAATTTAACTTACCATGGGTTAATCCTGAACTGAAGAGAATGATAAGGAAAAAACGCAAATTATATGATCGTGCACGTAAAACTGGCGACTTCCTGATCTGGGATGAATTCAAAGAGCTGAGGAGAAAGATCGATCGGCAGATAAGAAAACGCCACCAGGAATACGTTCGGAACATAGGAACCAGCCTCAAGACTGAGAACACCAAACCATTTTGGAACTATGTTAAAACATTGCGTAGAGATGTTTTTGGAGTTTCTTCTCTAGCATCAGATGGGCGGATTGTTTCCAGCGCGGAGGAAAAGGCTGCAGCTCTTAACAATCAATTCTGTTCGGTTTTCACTAACGAAGATCTGTCTACCATCCCGAACTTAGGCATCAGTGAGACTCCAGATATGCCGAAAATTCACGTAACTGTGTGCGGAGTTGAGCAGTTATTAAAGAATCTTCAAGCTCATAAAGCCCCAGGTCCTGATGATGTACCTGCTCGAGTACTGAAAGCCTGTTCATCAAGCGCAGCACCCATACTGCGAAAAATCTATCAAAAATCACTCGACTCCGGAAAACTACCAGATGATTGGCTTCACGCCAACATCACACCAATTTTCAAGAAAGGAGATAGGACCAAACCATCCAACTATAGACCAGTATCCCTGACATCGGTTGCGTGCAAACAACTTGAACACATCCTGTATACCAACATGATGAGTCATCTAGAGGAATACTCTCTGCTAAACGACTGCCAGCATGGCTTTAGGAAAGTTCGTTCATGTGAGACGCAGCTAGCTGGTCTTGTTGACGATTTAGCCAAGATGCTCGATGGCGGACAGCAAGTTGATCTCTGCATCATGGACTTCAGCAAAGCTTTCGATGTCGTACCCCATCAGCGACTTTTGGCAAAGCTGGATCACCTTGGAATCAGAGGTCACACCAAACGGTGGATAGAAAGCTTTCTGACAAAGAGACACCAACAAGTTATTATAGACGGGGAGTCTTCACCCAGCTCGCCGGTGATCTCTGGCGTTCCACAAGGGACAGTGCTTGGCCCACTTTTATTTGTGACCTATATTAACGATCTACCGGGGTGCGTCTCCTCAAAGGTTCGGCTATTTGCGGACGATCTAATACTATATCGACCAATAGCATCAACGCAAGATAGCAGCGTTCTCCAACAGGACATCGATTCACTCTGCAACTGGAGTTCTGCATGGCAGATGAAATTCAACTCCGCCAAGTGTTCTATCATGCGGATGACTCACAAGAAGAGGCCTATTCAGCAAAGGTACAACTTGAGAGACGCCGAGTTACAGGAAGTGGAACATCACCCTTATCTTGGAGTGGAACTATCAAATGACCTTAGCTGGCGTAAACACATAGAGAAGACCGTCACAAATGCGAATAAGATGCTTGGGCTTCTCAGGAGAAACTTTTGGAATTGCAATAAATCAACAAAAGACATTGCCTACAAAACCCTCGTCAGACCTCGACTCGAGTATTGCAGCTCAATTTGGGACCCTCATCAGAAGGTACACACTGACAATTTGGAGAAAGAATTCAGAGGAGAGCCGCACGTTTTGTTGCAAATGATTACAGCAGGACCAGTAGTGTAACTAACATGATTCATGATCTGAAATGGGACACGCTCCAGAAGCGCCGTACGATAGCCAGACTCGCCATGCTATACAAAGAAGCACACTCACTAATACCAGCAAACATTCGTCACCTATCGCTCAACAACCCAAATCGAGAAAGGAGGCCTCGCACCCGCCAACACCACATTTTAAACTACGATACTATCTTAAGTAGCAAGAACTGCTACCGTTTTTCTTTGTACCCCCGGACCATTCCACTCTGGAATTCACTGCCATCAAACATCAAAACGGCGGATGCTTCTACATTTAAGGATCTGCTTGAAAAGGCAGAAATCTAGTGCATAGCCTTGATTGCATAAAGGCCTGCACGTTTATAGCCACCATCTGGAGGCGATTTGTGCAGTATTAACAAGACAAGACAAGACAAGACAAGAGTGAGGTTTTGAGGGAGGTGAAGGAAAGTGAGGGCATGCAGAATAATATATGGGGTATAACATTACTGTAACAAAGATGCAGTCTTGAAGCTCAGTATGACCTTAAACGGCGTGAAGGACAGAGGGCGTCCGACAGGTATAGAGATGAGAAGATGGGAGGATACCAACACTAAATGGGCAGGCTTGGAACCGAGTGAGGCTCTGGCATGTTTGAGGGAGTCGAAGGACAGGGAGGCAGACAGAGAAAGAGATGGGCGGATATCATCACTAAACGGACTGGCCAGAAGCTATAAGAGGCTCTGAGAAAGGCGAATGTTAGAGGCGTGCAGAGAAAGAGATGGGCGGATATCATCACTAAACGGACTGACCAGAAGCTATAAGAGGCTCTGAGAAAGGCGAATGTTAGAGGCGTGCAGATACAGAGATGGGAGGATAGCATCACTAAATGGACAGACATGAAGCTGGGAGAGGATAATGATGGATGCAAAGGACAAAATGAGGCAGACAGGTAAAGAGATGGGCAGATGGGAAGATACCAACAATTAACATGGACGGAATGGGAACCGAGTGAGGCTCTGGCATGTCTGAGGGAGGGGGAGGACAGATGGGTGCATATTTGTAAAGAGATGGGAGGGGGAGGATTGTATCACTAAATAGACAGGCTTGAAGCTGAGTGAGGCTCTGAGAGAGGCGAATTACAGAGGGAGGCAGACATGTAAAGAGATGAGCAGATGGGAGGATAACATCACACATGGGCAGGCTTGGAACCGAGTGAGGCGAAGGACAGAGGGAGTCAGCAGAGAAAGAGATAGCTAAATGGACAGGCTTGGAGCCGAGAGAGGCTCTGGCATGTCTGAGGGACGCGATGGACAAGGGAGGCAGACAGATAAAGAGATGGTCGGATGGGAGGATAACATATCTGAATGGACATATTATACGCTTGGTGAGGCTCTCAGGGAGGGGGACAGAGAAAGATAGGAGGATGACATCACGGAATGGAGAGACTTAACATCTAAGCGATACTCTGAGGTGAGGACAGAGTGATGCAGGTAGATAACTAGATGGGGACATAACGCCATTACTTGGCTTTAACACGTGACAACAAATTAATGCCTTTAAACTTATGTGGCGCTGTAAACATAGGTGGCGCTAATTAACTAAGACGGGATAACACATTGATTTTAGTCTCAATGCATGCAGGTAGAAAGTAACTATGTATATTATGTGCTTAAGTTATTTGGTAAGCGCCTAGTTCATGCATGATTCACCTGATTTTGTCAGTGTCGGAACGTGGGCATTCTGGTGGGGGTGGGGGGGGGGGGATCACATTATGCATACCTCCGTTTTCATTTAGTTTCATCACTGTGCTTTGTTTGGGTTTGTTTTGGTCAAATACCTGAGCTTGTGATTTATCTTTAAACATTATGTTTCTGCCATCATAAAATTATAAGTCAACAAAATAAATGCCAACATAATACGCAATACAAACACAAGCACGGGCGCAGACACGCGCATATTCATTTTTGAATTTTATTGTAAGTGATTTGTATTCCTCCAAATTATATACATATAACATTTACAATTGAATATACATAAACAAAATATGTCCAGTGTGAACATCTTACAATTATAATGAACGAAAATAGAAATGGTTATCTTACATACATAAACAATTACAAATCAACTGTATATTCAATTTCCTGACTTCAAGGAATAAACATAATGGAGGTTAAATATAACTAAATAAGTAATAAAAAAAAGGAACTGAAACATGCTCCTTTACCCCCCCCCCCCCACACCTTTAGCCCCCCCCCCAAAAAAAAAAAAAAAAACACCACACACACACACACATACACGCACACACACACACGCACACATACACATACACACACACAATAACCCATAAAATACCCATGAGAGTATTAATAAAGTACAAACACATTAAAGGGGTAGTTCAGTTTCCGTATAGAGGCAGATTCAAGACATATTTGTTTTGTGAGGTAATACAAAACTGAGTGTAAAATTTTAAAGAACACCTAAGTTTAATGACAATCAACTTTGTTTGATCAAAATCGGTTCAGAGACGGCTGAAATATCCATAAATGTATTTAAACCATTTATAATAATTGTGGGGCCAACAATAATTCGATAATTTTGAACCAGCCGTTGAAAAATATTTGAAATGCTTACATTATTTTTCAGAAATTTAAAAATAAGGCTTTTAAATAGTTGTTGATGATCTCTCTATTTAATCATTATTTTAACAAACCATCTTATGCACAATTTTGTCTAAAAAATGGTTGAACAAAATTGTTATATCACATTCAGTTACCATAATTAAAATTTACACATATCACTCAGTGGACCTATCAGATCACAGTAACACACATTTGATCAAACAATTGCCAGTTTTTTGCACAAGCCAACAAAGTAACAAGATCCATTATTATCCAATGACTCTAGCAGGCTTTTTTCTGTAACTTTTCTTTTCCTTTCCCTTCCCTTGCTGTTTGGGCAACGCATCTTAGTTCCTGTCTTTCCTGAGGTGGTATTTACATACAAAACACAAAAACACATTAATTGAATAGTATCCTGGTACATCTGTGAAACAATATAAAATTGTCAAGGTAAACAGTAAAAGTGAGCCATTACTTTTTGTCAAATTCGACAGTGAAATATAAAAAGAGACACCATTCATTTACAATAAAAAGATATAAAGAATCACGATAAGATCAAACGAACCAACACAATACTAGACAGGCAAAGTACCACGCATCAACGTTATACCCCCGTCACACATAGCTACGCTCTCGCGCCGATCTCGCGCCGCTCCTAATCCCCATTCATAAAATTGGAAGCGTGTGGAGGACGTGGGGAGAGCGTGTGGAGGTCGTGTGGAGAGCGGCGTTCATTGTTCGCTATTGTTTAGATCATACACTTTTCTTGGCCGCTCTCGCGGCGCTCGTGCTGCGTCCAAGTTAAATTAGTAAATTGGCAACGCAGTGGGCAATGAATGGGAAGATTATCTCACATGCGTCAATAGATTTCCTTCCATGAATGCACAGTCAATAGCTCGATGAACAAAAGAGCAGGACGTAGGAGCTCGGCGCTCGCTTTGGACATGTTGAAAGGCGAACTTGGGTCTTTGGCGATCTACTCTTTGTTCAGGGGCTATTGTATGTCCATGCATGGGAGGATATCTTTTCACACAAGTGTCATAATCTTCTCATTCATTCCCAAGTTGAACAAAAGACATTCTTGCAGGTCTATTTCAGCACTTCTGCTAGTGGACGCTATAGCCATAGGTTATAGATTGCGAAGTTTGACACGTTTCAACTATAGGTAAAATGATGTCACAATTTAAAATGGCATGTCCGGGCAAAAATGATGTACATACATACATACATTTTTATATGGATGGTACAGACACCCCCATTTCCCCAAAAGTTATGTTTCCAAATTACATTTGTCTGAATTGCATACTACTAATACTACTACTACTACTACTACTACTACTACTACTACTACTACTACTACTACTACTACTACTACTACTACTACTAATGATAGTCAACAATAATAACCCTACCCATCCCCTCCACCCCAGTTTTCAAAACAGATCTACGCCAACAGCATGCGTAGTGTGCTAGTAGGAAACGCACTGTGTGTGTTCAACTACATGCGTGCATGGTATAGGATCGCAGAGAGCGTGTGGAGATCGTGTCGAGAGCGTAGAGCAAATGGCCTCGTCTCATTGTTATAAGCTATTGTTAAAGATACACGGAGCGGGGACAGTGAGTAGCTCGGAAAGCGTGGCCAAAGCGTACGGAGAGCGTGTTAAGGTCGTTGCAAGAGCGTGAACGAGCTACCATTGTGTCATTAATCGCTCGATTTGTCGGCGCTTCCCCTGCGCTTTGATCAAAATGTTTTTTTTTAATAAGTACGAGAACGCAGAGAGAGCGTGGCTTATGTGTGACGGCAGCATTAGCAATAACAAGAATAGATGTGGGGATATTGAACAAAGGCCGTAGAGTGTAGACCGATATCTAGGCTAATCCCCAGGGCCGTATTATCATATAAACTAAGAACATAGAACATGACGTGACCTATGCACAGGCAGGCATTAACAATTTTCATAAAATATATCCAGATATAAAAGGAAACAAATATATACTGTATAATAAATGTTGCTATTACAATGTATGATCAATAAGGTATGTTTCAGTATACAACACCATTTTGTATTCTTAGTGACGCCATTAGTTATAATTTACTTTTAGTTCAAGATTGTATTGACTTCCCAATAGATATGTGCCTCATATGCCTAGATGTATACATATTATAAGTACGTTTAAAGCCCGGCGCAGACAGAGCCGACTCGACCCGATCCGACTGGTTTTCAGTCAGGCTAGAGTCAGTTTCGCTCAGTCGGAGCCGATCCAACATGTTGAATCGGCCTCGAATGACCTCCGACTAACGACTAACACTTGACTGGAAAAACCGGAGTCCTGAGGCAGCGCATACTGAGTTAATCAGGCTGAAAACCAGTCGGATCGGGTCGAGTCGGCTCTGTCTGCGCCGGGCATTAGACGGAATATACAGCTGGAAATAAAATGAACAATTTACAACGGAAATTTGCAATTCATGTGCGATTTGATAGTTATGTTGTAATCCGAGTTAATTTCCTAATTGATCCAACAGACTTGATAACACTCAGTGTCAGTGGCATATCTACCTGGCCCCCAATAATTTGTAATACAAACTAATAAAAAGCATCATCAGGGGGATATCTGTGAACAAATGAAGAAATACATACGTGCCCCCCCCCCCCCCCCCCCCCAAAAAAAAGAAGAAAAACATCCGTATGCCCTCAAACAGTCGGACCATGCTACGCAATTACTGGTAAAACTTCAGTGTAATACCGTTGTAAGACGTATCTATCTATATTTATTTCAGCCCTTTCAGTATCGAGTACTGCTCTACTAAAGGGGCCCTGTATACAGATTTAAAAACAAAAACATACAATCATGACATAGGTAAAACATGACTAAGATATATTTAAATATAAAAACAGAGTTCAATACGAAAAACAATTACATACAACTCCTGACGACGGACCGTCAACCTGTTCGATTAATTGCCATTTTAATTCAGATAGTATCGCAGTATGAGGGGGTCAAATAATGAGCCTGTAAAACTAGTCTAGCATAACGATTGTGTATAGAGTACAGAAGCCATGACATCATAAAAACACCTTTTTCGAATTTTCGAAATTGGATCTTTATAATACATTGAAATTGCAAAGAATATAGTGGTGAAGTGTGATGTCATAAATGATGTCATAAATATTTAGAATTTTCAAATTTGGACTTCATTTTCAGAAAGAGCATAACAAATAATGTCCAAATACCGAAAATCAAAGGAAAAGGTTACGTATTTGCTGAGATATGCCCATCCGAATGAATTTTACTTCAATGGGCAATCAGTGTTATAGTGCACTGGTTCCTACATTTAGGAACCAGTGCACTATAACACTGATTGCCCATTGACAACAAAAATCATTCGGATGGGCATATCTCGGACAATACGTAACCTATTCCTATGATTTTCGCTATTTGGACATTATTTGTTATGCTCTTTCTGAAAATGAAGTCAAAATTTGAAAATTCAAAAAAAAAAATGTTTATGACATCATTTATGACATCACACTTCACCACTCTATTCTTTGCAATTTCAATGTATTATAAGATGCACTAAGACCCCATATCAGATTATAATTATCTATGTGTAGCAAGATCAACGTGTTATACATACAATAATATCAATATGTTTCGAGGTAAAACATTCAATTCTTCTAATGTAATCAATCGTTCGTCATATTTTCCCCACATATCATATTATATCAATGTGCTTGTTCAAACGCAGTGAACAATTAATTAGATTAAATTCAGTCACCTGATCAACCTTTTCTTGCCCAACATAGATATCAATTAAATCATTTCTAACTATGGCCGACGAACCAGTCAATATGGACTTTGTTTTTTGACATTCAATTCCAAAAGATTACAATTAATCCATCGCAAAACATTGTCTAGTGCTTCTTGTAAATTAAGTTGTACATATACACCAGGGGCGGTATTCTGAAAGCAAATTAGCACTCAATCAGCGTTCAATCAGCGTTTTCGTATTCTGAAAGCCAAATTAACTTCTCAATCATTTAACTACCATGGTAACAAGCGTGTGGCGGGAAATCATTACGCGCAGTTGGGTAATCTGCGCGCATCTTATTACGCGCAATTTAATTGCAAATTGGTATTCTGAAAGCTTAATTAGCGGTCATTTAAGTCTGAAGGTAATGAAAAAGTTAAAAGAGCTATAGACCTCTCATAAGTCATAACTAGCACCGGGAGGAAGTAAATTTGAACCACGAACTCACATCCCAGCATGGATGGGGTTTTCTCGCACATAATGACGCATATCGTAATCGCTATCACAGAGATATGATATTGCATTAGACAACATAGATTCACATAATATTATTAAAAAGTCTATTAATCCATATACGTTTCCGCATAATATAGTAACACTTTGTAATAGATCATCACTACTTTTGAAAAAGCATAATGATGGTGAATAATGGTAACATTATCTTCTTTCCATTAAAATGCATCAGTGTGTATGCCTCTATTGCATAACGGTTTATATTTCATTTCCTTCACATTATTCAAGAATGTATAGACATATACTTTGTGATTATGTCAAATATTATCTGATTACAGCAATAATAACAACATAAGTATTTTATTTTATAAAAGAAAGAAAATGATGCTAAAATGATATTAGTCAAGTATTGTATACATTATTTGCTTCTAGGGATAACTAAATCATAACCTTTTTTGTTATACACGTTGCATCTATTAGATGGACTTTTAATTCACAAATACAATCAGACAAATATTGGAGGCATTTGAATGATATAAATATCAAAACTTGCAAACAATATTCACTTTTTATATTAAATGTATCCTTTATAAAACAGCGTAAAGTTAAAATCTGATGAATTCATCATCATGGCCTAGGGTACATGGTTTCATAAATTGAAGTTATAACCATTTATTTTGGAGGAAAACAAAATTGTTGAAGGATGTATCTTATCCAAATTAATTAAGTTTAATTTCAATAACAGAAACATGCAAATGTTCATCATTAAATGTCCTATAGTTACCGACATGTCGATTGATTTCATATTGCTGCAATTAACATTAAAATGAAATGATTTGTTATTCATACCTTTTCATCATAGACAGGGGTATTGAAGATATTGACTTACAGGAAATGTCTCGTTGAATAAAATAACATAGCTACAAATTACACATTATTTACAAACTTTATCAAAGTAATATTTATTATTAATAATTATTATTATTAATATTATTATACAATGACTATGCAGGCATTAGATGATATAGTTACAATTTATTTCAGAATTATCACAGTGAAAACAAATATGGAGTGATTTTCAACGCTAGAGATGAGAGCAGAGGGCCATGCCAAGAAGGAGGTCACCATGGTCACATGCGCGTTAGTGCGCGTACAAATCTTGTAACAGCCTATTTGATTGGATGGAATATTAATGAGGTGGGAGGAGCTTAAGATAGTCGCGCAGAAGTTAATTGAACGCTGATTGAGCTTTCAGAATACCGATTTTCCACTCAATCAGCGTGCAATTAAATCATGGACTTAAAGGAGAATTCCGGACGAGTTTTAAAAAAGTACAGTATATTGGAAATAAATCTATGGATGTGCTTGAATATTTTTAGGATTTGACTCTCTTTGGTTGATTTCTAAGAGATTTCTCTAATGTCATTAACTCTGAGAAAATGATTAAATTTACTGCACACAATCATGAGACCCTTCGTAGCACCCTCACTTTGCTCAATTTCTTGAGTAGGCTTGAATCCGGTGCCACTGGATTGTGATCACTGCATGTGTCATTCATAATAGCCGGCCATGCAGAGCCAGGAAATTCAATAACCACGTTTACGGGACTTTGTGTCTATTCAAATTCCAATGAAAGCCAAACGTGTTACAATTTCGGGCAGGCAAGTATTTGCAAACGGTTCAGTCAATGCAGTAATGCTCAAAGGCACGGTTGAGTGGCGCATCGTGGACTAAACTATTCATGATCGAGCATTGTATTGGTCCGATCAAAAGAACACATTCGCTGCAGTGTAAAAACATAGATAGGCGCATAGTGAGGGGCGCACGTCACAAATTGGTGCATTGTGGGATAGAACAAGCTCGCTCGCGAATTGTGTCATTAGAATTTCAAAGCCAATTATAAGAACCCACAATCATACTTTTTTTCACCCAAAATTGTGTTTATTGACCTAGAATATCTGTCTTTCAATCATTAGAAGCTTGAAATCGTGTGGAAGTCCACTTTAAGTGCATATTTAAATGAAAAGTTAAATGAGCTTTCAGAATACCCCCCCCCCCCCCCCCCCCCAGTTCACAGTTACGTTTTGCGCATGTGCAGTACAAAGGTCAAGTGAGAAAGTTGTGTATTCATCGAATGGTGAATTGAAAGGACTGGATAAGGTTCTTTACTTGTTATTCTTGTGTACATCGATTGGAAATTCCTTGATGCGAAGGTTGATAAATTGTTCTCATGAAAGGGAACAAAAGATATCCCATGACAACCATCTGCCACTCTGAACATGACTGCACAGAGTAAAGGCTCTATAGCCTACCCTTGATTGTAGAATTCAATGGCTATCAGGGGTCAAGTGAGAAATGCTATCTGTGAACTGGTCTATTGGGCAGATTTGTCATGACAAAACAGGACAGTGTCGTCTGCGTATTCACACATCTTTATATCATTCCCTAATTCCATATTACACAGGTCATTATTAAATATACGAAACCAGAGGAGCCCCAAAGGTATAGTGATCCTTCAGGAACACCCTCGGATATTGCTCGAAATTCAGATGACAAATTTAGACACATGGTTCGCGGTGAGAAAAATAGTTATTAAATAATTAAATAAGTTCATTATTCTTAATACCATATTTTGATAAATTAGTTGATAGAAGATCGTGTGGAACTGAATCAAGTGCGCTTTTTAAATCCAAAAAAAGCGCTCATATTACATGTCCGTTTTCTATGTTATGTAATAAATAATCATTCACATCACTATACCCGTTGAGTGATTGGGACGAAACCCAGATTGGTTTGGGCTTAACAAATCATTAATCTTCAAGTACGAATACAATTGAACATGAATCGCCTTTTCAAAGATGGTCATACCATGGGATAGTACTGAGATCGGTCTATAGTTAGACAGAACCTGTTTGTCGTCACTTTTGTGAATGGGTGTAACCCTTGCGTTCTACCACTCGTTATACAGGGTGTCTCAGAAAGAATGCAACACCTACGATCGTTAATTTCATAAACACCATCGACTAAATGTCATATTTTGTTGTTTGATTGGGTAGAACATTCTTTTTCCAACGAAATGATACCATGGTCATTGATTTTGGGTAAGGCGTTTAGATCATAGGGCCATTTTTCTGAGGCAATGTCGTTTCCTGAATTTGCTACTTTTCGTCTCCAGCGATCCTCTGAACTCTGAACACATTCTCGCCCCACAGCCTCCCATAGAATTAGTTGTACAGAACCTCTCCCTTTGATAAGGAAGACAATCCGAGCCATACCGTTCGGGGTACTCGATTACGCAACATTGTCTTCCTTATCAAAGGGAGAGCAGTCATGCGAGTCGTCTGTACAACTAATTATATGGGAGGCCTTTGGGCGAAAATGCCTCAGTATTCCAAGGATCGCTAGAGACGAAAAAGTAGCAAATTTAGGAAACGACATTGCCTCAGAAAAATGGCTCTAGGATCCAAACGCCTTACCCAAAATCAATGCTTATGATATCATTTTGTTGGAAAAAGAATGTTCTACCCAATCAAACAAAAAACAATGACATTTGGTCGATGGTGTTGATGAATTTAACGATCCTAGGTGTTGCATTCTTTCTGAGACACCCTGTATAGGTATACAACGGAACCAGTCTGAAAAGCTGCATTATAATCTAGAGCTGGTGATTGATTTGGGCATAATCTTCTAAGTTCATTCACTACAAAATCAACTGAGATTTCAGTGAAAGTGAAAGTTTCCATTGTAAATGGATAAATAATTTTATCTTGAATACATTGGTTACGATCATTACAATAAAGAGTAAAGTGAGAATTGAACGCATTTGCAACTTCAAGAGAGTCTGTTGCACCACAAATTGTCGTACCTGCACAAATTGTCGTAGGCGACAATTTGTGCAAAATGTTGACACCACAAATTGTCGCTTTCTTCACAAATTGTCGTTTGCGAAAATTTGTGGAGGCGACGGCGACAATTTGTGCTGGTATCTGGCACCACAAATTGTCGCCACACCTACGGTCCTGTTCAAAGCCATGATGACATACATTTTGGATTAAAATGATCATTCTTGACATACGGATATATACCAACGCACCAACATTATAGGTCATGTGAGGTTTGTGTATAGTGTGTGAGTGTGTGTATTTGTGTATGTGTGTGTGCGTGCGTGTGCACACGTGGTATGTGAAGGATTAAGGATGGGTGTATGTGTGAATGTAGGGTGTGTGTGTGTGTGTGTGTTTATGCGTGTGTGGCGTGTGTGTGTGGAGGAGTGACGGTGGGCGTGGAGGGGTGTGTTTTAGGGATGGGTGCAGTGGCGTACCCATTTAAATAATCACTGAACATTAATATATTTGTTTGCCTAAATTAACCGGTTTCGAACGTTAGAAATTGCGACAGCGCAGATTTTCTTTATGTAGGCTATTTCTTTGTTTTTTGGAATTACTTATTATTTGTTTTTTAGACTTATGTTGTTTTTTTCAATGGAAAAAATTATTTACCATTTCCATCTAAAATTTGTACACCAAACACACAATTTAGTGATTTTGGGGCCGACGCTCACTTACAAAGGTCGAGCCCCCCCCGCCCCCCCCCCCCCCCCAGGCCTGGTTGAATACAAATTTATTTTGACATCGAATACAAAAACATAACCATTTTAATTATTACAAAGACAGCACGAATAAATAAACCATGTATTCACAAACGAAAATACAAAAAAGACAAGAAATAAAAAAAGGGGACAAATCATTGCCCCCCTCCCAGCTCACTAACACCCATGAAAGGTACCTAGCTAGAAACTGAAGGAAAAGCAGAAATACAACCGAAAATCACATAAAAACGAATATTAACACATGCTCACACATGTTTTTGTTTTTTTTTTTTTTTAAGTTGTCTCGAGGCCAATTTGTAGTGTTCTTTAATGGTCTCGGCCCCCAAAACCAAATAGTCTCGGTCTCGGCCTCGAGATTTGTTGACGGATCTCGGTCTCTGCTTCGTAAAAATCTTCCACTGGTGTCGACGCCGAGGCCGGCCTCGAGTCCACCAACACTGATTATTATTATTATCATCATCATCATCTTTGTAGCTTGAAGACAGCGACTGACGACAATTTGTGCAATATGCGACAATTTGTGGTGTGAGGTTTTACGTGATTTCACAAATTGTCGCCGGGTATGGGGAAGGCGAGAGCAACACAAATTGTTGCAAATGACAATTTGTGCAGGAGGCGACAATTTGTGGCGTGAAATTTTGCACAAATTGTCGCCTACGACAATTTGTGCAGGTACGACAATTTGTGGTGCAACACCCCCCCCCCCCCCCCCCCCCCAGCTCACTAACACCCATGAAAGGTACCTTGCTAGAAACTGAAGGAAAAGCAGAAATACAACCGAAAATCACATAAAAACGAATATTAACACATGCTCACACATGGCTTGTTTTTTGTTTTTTTTAAGTTGTCTAGAGGCCAATTTGTAGTGTTCTTTAATGGTCTCGGCCCCCAAAACCAAATAGTCTCGGTCTCGGCCTCGAGATTTGTTGACGGATCTCGGTTTCTGCTTCGTAAAAATATTCCACTGGTGTCGACGCCGAGGCCGGCCTCGAGTCCACCAACACTGATTATTATTATTATTATCATCATCATCTTTGTAGCTTGAAGACAGCGACTGACGACAATTTGTGCAATATGCGACAATTTGTGGTGTGAGGTTTTACGTGATTTCACAAATTGTCGCCGGGTATGGGGACGGCGAGAGCAACACAAATTGTCGCAAATGACAATTTGTGCAGGTACGACAATTTGTGGCGTGAAATTTTGCACAAATTGTCGCCTACGACAATTTGTGCAGATACGACAATTTGTGGTGCAACATAGTCCGTACAATGAAAACATGCCTGATTTCTACCCAAATGAGTAGATAGTTGAGTAAGAAGTCGCTCAGCTTTCCTGACTTAGCAGCTGACAATGGACTTGATGCATGAGTGAATTTGCACAAACATGGGGATCAGGGAAAACATGCTAGATCAGGAAAGTTACTAATTTGGGCTGAAATCAATTATGTTTTCTTCATACTCGTTCTCTGGCATAAATCATTTATTTTTTAATCATGATAAAAAGATAAAAATATGAATTTGTATGCGGTGTTTGTTTTCTTTCTAAATAAGTACGTTCACATATACCGTAAAACTCATCAAAACTTGCAATTTCTGCGTGCAAATGGAATTTTGGTAACACCAAATTCCATTGTTCTAATTCAGTCATGTGTGATTTATGTGCCATAAGTTGTACATCAAATACAAGAAGAAAAATAGAGCTTTTCATACATGTATATCTCATCAAAGAAATTATTCATTATGACAGAAAATTTATGCCATGAAATCCGGTTTCGTTTTTTCTGGGACACACTGTATAGACGTCCAGTCGTTCGTAATATTCGCGGCATAATAATGAGAGTATCCTATCTCTGTGAAATTGACATGTTTGTCTAAAACAAGAGTGGTTGTTTGGATAATCTAAGGTAAACATGACAACAGTTCCGCAGAGTGATTAATTATGCGTGCATGATTTTTAAAAGTGCGTTATATATACCCACCACAAGTCCTAATAAAGAGGAGCTGAGCTGTACTGGAACCACCAGACTCCAACTGTCGATTGGAGAACGCTCATCGATCAAGAAAGCACCAGAAATTTAGACTGAGACACCCACTTCAAGGAAGCCTTCAACTCAAACTTTAAGGAAAAATACACTCACCTTAACTTATTGCTTACAAAACGGAGTGGGTTATGTACAAAGTCTATTGGGATTTCAGAATCTCGACGGGAACGGGTTAATAGCATGGATATTTAGACCCTCTTCAAGGAAGCCTTCATCTCAAGTTACACTCACCTTAATAGCAAGGATCACAGTTCTCCTGTCGAGAGGAACATTGACATTGACAATTCGCTAAGCCTCATCTGTTTCAGATTTAATTAAATCCTCGTTCAACCGTCCATCGCACAACATAAAAAAAAATACAGAATGGCTGCCGTGGTCATTGACAACGGCTCTGGCATGTGCAAAGCTGGCTTCGCAGGCGAAAACATACCACGGGCTGTCTTTCCATCCATAGTCGGTCGACCAAGAGCACGATATCAGTAACGTGCCTTTATTTTGAAATTAACTACTGTTTTAGTTTAATTTTATAATTATGTTTTTATTAATTTTCATTTCGGGTCTTACTTTTAACTTCATGTTTTATTGAGATTGACAACGTTTAGTTCAAATTTGTATTTTCGTGAACTAATTATGTTCGCTCAGCGATGTGTGTAAATTATATTATTGCAAATGAATGACAGAATAATAAGCGAAAATGAAACTAGTTGCTAATTCATTGCACCAACTTTGTAAAAAATTGTAAGTCTCCCACCAGAGGGACTCTTAAATCCGAACAATTTTATCATTAGTATCCTATGAAAGAGATATTCGAAAAACCGAAATCTGGTTCATGATTATACATGCATTGGTAGGGAACATAGGCGCCGGAAGTGGGGGGGCAGGGGGGCAAAACGCGTTTTTGCCCCCCAAAAAAAGCCCCCCCCCCCCAAAAAAAAAAAAAAAAAAAAAAAGGAAAAAAAGAAGAAGAGTGGGAAAGAAAACAAATGAAATGTATGACCTAAGACTTGTTAATTCTAACGTTCACGAACTAATGTATACATCCACTTTAAATTTTTGCTGCGCAAATTATCTCAGTTGGTTGTGTTACTTGTTACTTGTTACTTGTTACTTGTTACTTGTTACTTGTTACTTGTTACTTGTGTTACTCTTACTCAGTCGCTTCGCTCCCTCGGGACTCATTCTTGGCTGTAGGCTATGTTGTTGGATCATACATAATGTGGCATATTGTTTATGTTGGAACTGTGTATGACTTGAATACAATATTTGTGTGTGTGTTGGGGTGCATATTTATTAGTGTGTCAATTATTTGTTTTCTTCGTGAAAATATATTTAAAATTTCTGGTCGATCAAATCGTAACGCGCTTTCCCAGATACAGTCAATCTTTAAGCCCGAATTTCCTATCTAGGTATGCACCAGATTGCACAATTTCAAGTCCAAAAATGCAAAAGCTCCCTACCGTGGGAGGGGGGACACCCCCCTCCCACACCCTCCCCCCGCTCAGTCACTTCGCTCCCCCGGGCTTGGTCGCTTCGCTCTCTCGCAATGTCTCACTCTCACCTCTGGCTCAAAGTTGGCAACTCTGTGAGTGTGGTTAGGCATGAGCCCCTACACAAACAAAATCGTGAGCCCCCTTAGGTTTTTGCCCCCCCCCCCCCCCCCAATCCCGAACTGCTTCCGGCGCGCCTGGTAGGGAATACAACGATATTATGTAGGCCTATGTGAGTATATTTGTGGATGTTGACAATGTTACTAATAAAATCTATTTAACATGTTTAAAGCTAAATAACAGTATTGGGAAAGTTACCGAAAATATCTATTTTGGCCAAACTAATTGATCAATATTGTTGAATAACTATTAAAATGTCTTCTGTGGTAAAATCCGAACCTTAGTATCGTTAAATGCAGAAATATTGGAGGAAATCCAATGCACGACAGTGAAATTTGGCCTAAATTCACCGCCCGTTCGCGCCGCTAGTGCTGGGCTGGAGATATCGACAAGCACGCATAACGTGAGCTAGCATAATATTTTTGCACGCAGCGTATACGCGGTTCCGCACGCGGTTGAATTGAACTGTGTCAAAGATCGTTTTATTTCGAACCTTTCAATGCTCAATTAGTCAATTTCAAAGCAGTTTTTGTCCAAATCTTTACATTAACATCTGAGTTATGATATATTTTTTCACTCGGTAGGTGATGAAATCATATTTTTAATTTGTTGGGTGTGGAGCGTTTCCCGATATTGTCATTTGGCTATAACATGATTGTACTCTCCCCCAGGATTACTCTCTATACATCTATATATACGCCACTTGTTATGATGAGATTGCTATTGTTTTCTCCCTATTTCCAGCAAGTTATGGTGGGCATGGGTGGAAGGGACAGCTACGTCGGAGACGAGGCCAAGAGCAAGAGTGGTATCCTCACCCTCAAATACCCCATCGAGCACGGTATCGTCACCGACTGGGACAACATGGAGAAGATCTGGCATCACACCTTCTACAACGAGCTCCGCGTTGACCCCGAGGTTCACCCCGTCCTGCTCACAGAGGCTCCCCTCAACCCCAAGGCTAACCGAGAGAAGATGACACAGGTATATGTATAATTTAATTGCCTGTGCAATTATACAAGATAATATCGTGATACTGTATTTTGTGTTTGGTCAAAATTTAATTATTGCATGTAGAACAATTTTAAATATGTAGAAGCTATTTAAACATAAGAAGAAGAAATATAATACATTGATAAACCATGTTATCGCTCAATTACCTGCAGGAAAATTTAAATTGGTAAGTTCGATGAATAAAATAATCAATCATAACAAACCATGTGTCTCTTTTTTTTTTCTTCTAAAATTATACATTGATACGTAAATCACTGGCAAATGCAACGGCTTCAACGTCATTGCTGTCTTATTAATATTCTCCTTGTGTTCGTAGACAGAAAAAAAGAATGAGCAGTACTGATTTATAATCAAAGATAAAATATTAATCAAGAAAATCTTTCTATATTGATCGAGCGAGAAATGAAATCCCGCTCAATATATATTTAAGTAAATATGAGGATTCTTAAAGTGATCCATTGACTTCATACGGTTTTTCGGAAGTGATATTTGAGACTTCAATCATAATACGGTATGTATATTAATATCCTCGTAAGATTTAGCTGAATCATCGATGTGTGATTATTTCGTAAAAAATGAACTCTCCTTACCTAGTAAAAAATGGAAATTTATATCAGATTGTATGACCTACTGCCCATTGGTTATACTACGATTGAAAGACGTTCCGGAACGCTTTTCAATTCAACATATCAGTACAATAAGAGGAGCATTTTAAAATTGTAACCAATTTCATTCTTCTTCTACCATAATCCAAACAACATGCATGTACAAGAGAAATGTGAAAGCCCAAGTAGGTATTGTTGAAATTGACAAAGTTAACGGATCACTTTATCTAAGTGGTTTCTTTTGTTGGAAATCTGTGTTAGCTCACCTATATATACGGTACATCAATCAACACTATCATAGATACATAATTAAATAGCTCTTGACGGAGACTTTTAAAAGAAAAATAATTAATCTGGATAATATCAGAGACTACATAGGCTACTTGTTTTAGGGCATTTCCAAGATATTTTCCAGTTTGCATTGCTAATTATAGTAGCATAACATTTGCACAAATTGATTAATGCATGAGTTATTCAACGTCTTCATTGATATTTTCAATGGAGTCACTACTCCATAACGTCTGAAATGTACACATGAACTGGTGTTTCACTATTTCGCATAATAAACTTGTTATTTTGCTGTGATGTCCCACGCGTTACAGCCGGAAATTAGCTTAGACTTGCTATTTTCATTGTAAACAAAAAACTATTAGCACCAAGCGTATAATTAACGACAATATAAAAAAAAGTGTTTTTTGTTAGCGTATTATACAGAAATAGCAATTGTAAACAACCAAATGCAGCAAAAAAGGACAGTTTTACTATAGCAACGATAATACGGAGTATACGATCCTGGACCCTAGTTGCCGTACAGTTCGTTATCCACCATACATGTTTCATCAAAACTATCTTTCTTGTTAGCTTTTCTTCCTTTCTTCATCGGTTTAGCGTACATATCGGCGATATTAACATCATTCTCCGAATTTTCAGGATCGATTTCGTGCGAATTTTGGTCACGGTTTTCACTGATATTGTTGGCGTATTGTTCTGCGGTAATGAACGTGTCTCCGTCAACCGTCTCATATTCGTAACGCAGTTCCGTTGCTGTATCTCCATCTTTCATTGGTTTTGCGTACATATCGCCGTTGACGATTACATGGCTAGTAGGACGGCTGTTATTGGGTGATTCTTTCATGGGCTTCGCGTACAAATCGCCGTTTACCATAACATGACTGGAAGGGCGGCTGCCATTGGTTGATTTATCATCAGGAACCGAGTAGTATGTGGAAGGGACCGTTTCATTGGGCAAGAGTTCGGCCTGCTCGTAAGTATGGGCGTAACTCTGCGCCGTAAATTTTGTAGCGGTCGCATAGTACTCGATGGCATCCTCGTCGTGATTGGCTGAATTCCCTTTGGGATGTGAGTAGTATGTGTTATCAGGAAGCATCTCATTGGTCAAACGTTCCCCTTGCCTTTGGGCGTGGTCTTTCGTTGGATGCTCTGATTGGCTCTTGTCGTTGCTACCCGGCCAATCTGATTGGTCAGTCATGGGAACTTCATCATAAGCCGGAAGGCTTTGCTTACGTTCATGATAATTTGATGATTTTCTGCATGATTAAAAAAAGGAAAACATCATCAGTCATCAAACACTTTGGTCTACAATTATACTAACAGTAAACTAGGTGGGTAGATTCTAACAGTCAAGTCGTAAGGTCAGCTTTTGTATGTATTATAACAACGATATTATAATTTCATTAAACAGATACGTGTGTGTATTTGTGACATTAATTAAAGTAAATATAATCTTAAGGCAGTGACGTATCAAACAAAAACTGAATACCAATCAATTTCATACTGAGATGAGTTTTTGAAGTGGACATATTTTGTAATCAGATCTGCAACTGATTTCCCTGAACGTACCTTCGCCGTATGAAGCAAATAACAAGGATGATCAGGACAATCGTGATCAACGAAGCAGCAACGACAACGACGATTCCGACGGGCCTTTTGATGAAATCTATATTTAGAAAAGGGTGAAATAAGACAAGAAAAGGCTAAAAAGGATACATTTCTTTCCAATTAATGTACTGTATATTGACCATTACCTAATTGATTTTTAAAAATAATTGCAGTTAACTGGTGAAGAATAAATTTGATGGTCTTGTTGTATGATGCTGGTGAATGGTGATAATGATGATGATGATGAGGATAATGATGATGATGATGATGACGATGGTGATGATGATGATGATGATGATGAGGAGGAGGAGGAGGAGGAGGAGGAGGAGGAGGAGGAGGAGGAGGAGGAGGAGGAGGAGGAGGAGGAGGAGGAGGAGGAGGAGGGGGAGGAGGATGAGGAGGATGATGATGATGACGATGATGATGATTGTAATGATGATGGTGATGATGATGATGATGGTGATGACGATGGGGATGATGATGGTGATGAAGATGATGATAATTACGATGATGATAATGATGATGATAAGGGTAATAACGATGATGTATTTAAACGTATTCAATTTCATATTTACTTCAAACAGACTCCTCTTTAGAACTTGGATGTATCAATATTAAGTCATTTCCAATTAATGTCGAAGCAACGAATTGTGAACAAGTTAGTATCAGTTAAAAACCTCCTGGAGCGATTTCTGTCTCCAGTAAAAAAAAAATTTAAAAAATAAAAAATAAAAAAAGGTCAAAACTTACTCGGATTTTCCTTCGCCACCATGTGACCTGTCACCGTAGAAGAATGATCTGTCATATTGCTTCTTCCAGTCACTTCTGCAACAGTGCAAGATGAACAAATAATGACAGCGGGTGTGTTCATCTCATCTTGTTTGGTTTGTAATACGCATTTTAATCATGTTCAGTTTTATCTTTTCACTTGTTAAAACAACCGTTTATCTGCAGTTTCCAGTCAGGAATTGGTGTTTTGAAACGTTATGTTCCAGGTTTATCGGTTCACTTCATGAAGGCAGTGTTAACCCTCATTTTGTCTAGCCCATGAATAGATTAGAGTGTGGAAACATTATGTTCCAGTCTAATAATTGTATACTGTATAAAAAGGACTGTTTGTCTACATTTAAGAGCCAGGATTTAGCATTTTAAAGTATTGTGTTCCAAGTTCACTATTATTATAAAGGGACAGTTTGTGTACATTTTCACGACAGGAATAAGTGTTCTAAAATATATGTTCTAAGCTAATCATTTCACTTGAAAGGATCGTTTATCTTAAAGCCAGGGATGAGCGTTTCGAAACAATCATATTATTGCTAAGACATAAATATGAATGCATACACTTTTATCGCGTACGGTTTGTAATAAATAATCTTACCATCCTGCCTGGACATGGTCGTAGGGATACTTGATGTCTCCCTACTGGTTAGCCGTGGTTGGACGGTGACTGCCACTGCTACCCTCTCTCGTATGCTCGGAACTAACACAAACAAGGACAATGGAATATTAAATAAATAGCGTTGAATAGATTGATTCATCAACAAAATAATATAACACATGCGTTTTCATAGTAGACAGACTGTTTTTAGCATATTTTCTAAATATAGAACAAGATTTATCAAACAATTTTGCAATTAAGCCATTATATTTCAAGATAATGCAGGCACATCCCATGCACTAAACCTTTTATTATTTTATTTTTACAATACATTTAAACATTGTGCAGCATAAGGAAGTAATGTAACACAAATTAACAACGGAAATTATTATTTATTTAACATGCCTGATCATTTTATATGTCACGTGTATTTAATTTGACACTGTGTATTTCTCTTTAAAAATTGTGTTAAAATTTGGCATTAGACTCTAATTAAATCGTATGGTCAGGGATTTGTATATAGGCATGCTCAAATCGTCACTTGTATCATTCTAGCTGAAATAGGGTACATATACCGGTATACTGAGCATATTCAGCTGGAAAAAAATGTATACCTTCCCCCACAATTAATTGTCGTGTTAGCATTGCTATAGTAGAGATGATTCCTATAAACATCATAAAATGAATGCTACCCTGGGAGACTCGTAGGATTATAGTTGTCATTTCATCACATATAATATATCACATACTTATGTGAATTCAGATTCGTATCGTGCATTTCCCTAACAGAAGCATTAGTATATTTTGAGAAAAATTGAGTAAAAATGATGGAGGCTTAATTAGAAACAGAAAAATTAGAATAACAATGATAAAGTCTTGCTTTGAAAACGAAAAATTGAATAAGAACGATAAAGGACTTACTATGAAAAACAGCTATGGAACCCACGCCACCACAGGTCCTGAAGGGATCCCCTTGCACACGGAACCTGGCATGCGGAATCCGTCAGCTTGCCATACCTGTATATGTGTGTTCAACATATTAATTGCATTTCAATTAAATTCAGTCAAAATATCAATGGTAATATTAATGCTGCTGCTGGTGATGATGATGATAATGATGATGGTGGTGGTGCTGATGGTTGTGATGATTATGGTGATGATGGTGATGATAAGGGTGACGATGATGATAATTATGATGATGGTGATGATCAAGTATATGGACGAGGAGTATAAACACATAGATAAATAAATCAATACAATAATTCCTTTTTCTTACATGTAAAGACAAAATATTACTTAACAAGTAATACACTTGGCAAAGTAGGGGTTTTCGTATTCGTCACATACCTACCTAGCTTAACCTTTTGCTTTAAGATAAAGGGGGGAAATTTTATTTAAATATCGACAAAAATTTCATTTTACATCCATTTTTAAATGGATTTTAAATGTATCAAATTAAATTGATGCACAGTATACATGTATATATTTGTATGAGTAACAAATTAATGTGTTAGTATAGACTAAAGAACTAACCTGGCATATTCGCTCTTTTGTATTCCACAGAAACATTTTACTCCCCTTCTAACTCCCGCGTAGAAGAAATAGAGCGACGCGCAGAAATTGATGCACTTATCAATCGTCAAGGTGATGTCGTATGCTACTACATATCCGTTGAATACTGGAAAGTCTTCCCTGTCGGTGAAACAGCCACGGTATCCACTACCTGTCGGTAAATTAAAAATATAAACAATTGGATTTTGGTTTTACAACTCTATAGCTGCAACCGTTGATAAAGGTATACCAGTAAAAGTCAAACGAAACGGCCTGTACCTCTATACATATGACCGAATTCTCAACATGAGTTAAAATTGAACCCTGGCTTATTTTAGTCCTCATACTGATCACATACTTAGCGCCTAATATGGTTGATAATCATCTCTAACTGTCTAAGCGCTTTACAATGATAGTATTACCCCGGTCATAGAATACAATGTAAACCAGTACACATTGTGTGCACCATCTCCACTCCCTGGGGAGCATTCCTTCCAAGCGGCTCATGGACATTGAGATAATCCTTCACATAAAGGCTTTCACCTCCTATACCGGGTCCCCATTTATACACCTGGGTAGAGAGCAGCAATTGTGGATAAATTGTCCTGCTGAAGGACAAACGCGGTGAGCAGGGTTCGAACTCGGGATCTCATGATCGGAAAGCACGCGCTCTACCAATCTTGCCACACCACATCCACATGTCATTGGTAATTCTAATGTTAGCCTATGTACTAGAAAGAAAAAAAATTGCGTCAAATTATGCAAATGTAGCCCCGAATATTGAGACAAATAGTATAAAAACGAATAACACATTCTCGGAATATCAATAATCATTTTTGGCACATCAATATCATTTTAATCAAAACATACCTACAGGCCCACATATAACATTCAAATAACGTATAGTACATGTAGTAACATTTAGATACAAATAATTTTGTAATAAACCATAATTTGCAAGACACATGCTTCCAATACCATGAACTTCCGAAAAGTTCATACGGCGGAAATTTCCGTGAAAACAACGCCACATCAATATTTATTTATAAAGACAGAATAAAAAGATTTATTAAAGAATCCAAAACAACATCAACAACTAAAACAACAACAGCAACACAAACAACATAAACAGCAGCAACAACAACAATTACAACAGCAACAACCATAAAAACTACAACAGCAGCAAGAGCAACAATAAACAACAACTACAAGAACAATACCTCCTCCAACGTACAATGTTAAAACAGACAATATGAAAGAAAATGCTAAATAAACAGAAGCAACAATAACAGGAGAAACAACAACAGCAACAGTAGCAACAGCAGCAGCAGAAACAACAACAACAACAACAACAACAACAACAACAACAACAACAACACGCAGCTTACCAGAGCTGTAGCATATTGCCCCGGCAACTGACTGGTCTCGGCATTCAGTGTTGTAGCGTCCACAATCGTTCAGATGTTGCTCTGAGGAGGGTTTAAAAAAATGGGATTAAAAAAGGTAAACGTCTTTAATTTATCAAAAATTGCCCCCGTAGCTACTGCGCCACTGATGATAGCAAATTCCTACATCGGATATGAACCCTTTCGGATGTCTCAATATTTGGCTTTATAACTTGGATAAGTTACCAGCTCATGTAGTATGCCTGTAGGGCCTTTAGGTTTTGTTAAAATCATACATTTAGGAATAGGCGTACCAAGGGGGGGGGGGGGGGGGGGGGGGGTGCGGGGTTTCAACCCCCCCCCCCCCCCCCCCTCCCACTCTTTGACCAAAAAATGACCTTTTTTGGGCGGTTTGAACCCTCCACCTTTCTCACTTGTAGCTGGTCTCAGACCACATTCAGCGGTCTCGACCATCATTACCGATGGTCTCGGCCTCGACAATGTTGAAGGTACTTGGTCTCGGCTTGAAATTTGGCTGACGAAATAACCCTCCCCCCCCCCCCCCCTTTGAAAAAATCCTGGTTACGCCACTGCATTTAAGTATGCGAACGCCCATTCGACATCGGATACGGACCTCGTCGAAGTGTGTCGTTGTGATCGCGCTGTTCGCTCCTAGATACCCGAGTTGCCGACAGATGACGATGACGTCGTTGATGTCGAAGCCTTCGCTCGCGCACACGGCCTTCCAGTCGATCGTGTTTCGGGTGACCTCGAATCGACCCTCGAACTCACCGGTACCATTCTCGAGCCGAGTGTCTAGATGAAATACAACAAATTAGGTTATCTGACGGATCTAAAAGCTTTGAAAAGAAATTCTTTTTCGGGAAAGAATTACATTCCTTCCCACACCATCAGCATCGGGAAGCCCTAGTCGAAATGTCTATTATTACTATAGTGAGGAAGGTTGCCGAGCTGACAGTGATAGTGGATGACATGGTTCTTAAGGTTGAAAACCATAAATTGGGCTTTAATATGTTTATATGAAAAACATAGGCCTTCTACGAACGGAAGTTAAGATGGCTGTCAGAGTCATGGATGAATGAGTAATTTCGAGATAATCTCCGGAAAACCACTGAGTTCATAACAAGGAATCCGTTGACGAGATGTCAACAAGGAAGCAACTATTCCACAAGATCGAAGGTCAGTGGTCCAAATAAAACCAAGCTGGGGCGTAGCTTGGTCTGCATTTGTTACATGTTGGGAAGCGCGACACACATTTGAGACTCACTCTATACATGCTATTTTGTATTTTTTCACATTTGTTTGGGTTTTGCTCCCCTCTCCCATAAAAATGTTAAATGCACCATGTGCTCCCATGTAAAATAATCATTATCACAATGGAATTATGGAACATGTCTTCTCTAGTGACCTCCCCCTCCCCCAGGGGCGTCGATCACGGGGGGGGGGGGGGGGGGGGTGGGGGGATATATCCCCCCCCCCCCAATATTTCAAGTGGGGGGGGATGGCCTGTATTATCATCCCCCCCAATATTTGGGGTTCAAAAATATATAATAACATTAAAATTAAGGAGCATTGCCCCCTCTCATGAATGGAAGTTGTTACTTAGTCTTCTTTAAACCACTTTTTGATAATGCTAAACTGCCAAATCCAAAATCTACCGGGGCTGCGCCCCTGGAACCCCCATTAAGGTTATTTGACCCAGTACCAGCCATGTACTCATTAAATAGTTTTATTCAGGACTTCTCTCTTGGCAAACTTTCAGGCGATCCTGGCCCACTGTGCGTTTGCGCTTCGCTCACTAAAATTGAGCTAACTATATTCAATAGTTAATTGTATTTCTGGATATTACAAATCCCAAAGCTTCCGGGGGCTTCGCCCCCTGGACCCCCAATAAGCTTTCCAATGTGGGTATCCCTTGACTTATTCTATTTAGGGTTCCATCAGGATGATTGCAATCGACAGTATTTATCTATCAGGCTAAAATTCATCCATACTTGGACAGTGCCCTCATCATAACAGGATGCTTGCAATGTGCACTTAATAATCTTCCAATCTCTAAACAGCTAATTCAAAAGCCAATTAACTAAAGAATAGTTAACTCTATATTTACATATAGACAACATCTTTATATCGGGATATTACAAATCCCAAAGCTTCCGGGGGCTCCGCCTCCTGGACCCCCAATAAGCTTCCCAATATGGGTATCCCATGACTGATGCTATTCAGGGTTCCATCAGAATGCTTGCAATATATGTATCTATCAGGCTAAAGTTCATATTGGACAAAGCCCAGCTCATAACATGATGCTTGCAATGTGCACTTAATAATCTTCCAATTTCTAAACAGCTGAATTCAAAAGCTTTGCCCCCCATCCCCCCCCCCCCCCCCCCCCCCCATCAGCAATAAAACCCGGGCACGCTGCTGGGTTGTCGCTTCGCTCCCTCGCCAGAGATGGTCAAAAATGACGAATCATCCCCCCCAATGTCGAGAAGAAATCGACGCCCTTGCCCTCCCCCACCACCAACACCACCTCTTGCTCCCTTCGCACCCCCGGTGTGGTATGCCGCTAAAATTAGGGTAAGAAACAAGTTGTCTAATTAGCAGCATTTTGAACGGCTTTCCTATAACTGATCTTATTTTTAGAGTATTTACCCTTTTTGTGTTACTCCTCGTCGCATTTCCTATGAACAAAACATGTAAACAAAAAATGGAGCGATCAACAAATAATAATGTGTATATGAATGTTTTGTACGAATGTAGAAAAGAAATGGACACATATCGTCATCGTGTAAATTAAACTTGCAAGTTTTTGAGACTGACGCAGACGCTGAGAAAATTGAATATTGTGAGAGTTAAATGACTGACAGATTTGCGGGTGTGATAAAAGGGAAGTTGGCCCCGGAAATGTTTGTAGCTGTGTTTTCCGAAGTTGCGTTAACATTGTAAAAGAACCCCGAAAACTGTGTTCTCTATTTCCTATATATATACCCACTTAAAGGGATAGTTGAGTATTGGTCAAACTTAACTTTAGTAACCAAAACCTGCACCATTACGGTACAAAATAATAGTTATAACTTCACCATGCCTGAAAAGTATACACAATTACAAACAAGTAAGTAAAACCCCTGTTATCATTCAAAGAGAGCCGTTGTAACTCAAGAGGGCGCTCTCTAATAAATAATTGGTTTTAGCCATTTTTCATACGAGATTGTGCAAAGATATCAACAACTTTTTAAAAACATATTTAGATTTTTTTCAAACATTTTAAAAATTTGTTCTAAAAAGTCAAAATATCCCCTGGTAAAGAATTTTTGAATACAAATATGTTTACGGATATTTCAGCCGTTTCTGAACCGATTTTGTTCAAATAAAGTTTATTCTGTCATTAAAATTGTTCTTTTTAAATCCTTCTAAATTTGACAGTCAGTTTTTCATTATGTCACAAAAAAATATTTTGTGAAGTGCCCCCCTAAAAGTATACAAACACTCAACTATATCCCTCTAATATAGTTACCCGTATGGATTAGTCAATAGGTTTGCACTGCCTGTAATGAAGGCAGGCTAAAGAAATATCACGATCGAAATCGAGTGCAATTATGAAAATTGACTGGCACACAGATTGGGGGACTTGCGACTGAAGCCCCCCCCCCCCCCCCCCCCGATAATGAATACATGCATACATTTGGTATAATTGTAATATATTATTGATACATATTTTCATGAACTTGGCTTAATCCGTAATATTATTAACAAAAACTGTTTACAGGCAACTATCATGTTCGTCGTTTTGGTAATACAGAGACAGTCGGGATAAAACAGATTGTTTAATTTGTAAGTTGAGCGATACATCATTCATTATAGAAACTGATTATATGCTTGGCAATCCTCAGGCACTAGTCGATGGGTTATCTTCTTTTGTCATCATACATTTATGGGCAATTCCACGAAAAATGTTACCCAAGGATGGAAAAATTAAACTCATGGGACAGCCTTGTTAACTACTGGATAGTAATGAGGAAGGACCATATTTTGATGACTAAAGGAAAAAAGTTTGAAATTCAATGCAGAATTTTTTTTTGTTTGGCCATTGAAATTGGGACAAAAAATGTGTGTATTACCCCCCCCCCCCCCAAAATGATGAAATTTGCACCCGTTGTTTGTGATATAAAATTTAAAAATATGGATCACTTCAGAACAATAATTCTACTTCTAATGTCTTGTTTATGCTTTGTTTTAACATCATAGAAAAGGAAATTGTGTACAAATCTTTACTTTTTGAAAACTGTTATTGGATAAAATCTTGATTCTTACAACATTTATGTGTAATGTCCGTGACGTTTTAGATATAACAGTTTTTGTAGAAGCAGAAGTCCTAATTCAATTTAATTCAAAATTCATTTGCAAAGCTAGAATGTTATATCATAAAGTATATCAAGAGCATTTACTAAAATATTTGATGGTTTGTCCAGAATGGCGTCACGGACATTACGTCACGGCTGCGTCACGGACATTACATACACAGTGAAAAGTATAAAAAAGCAGAGCAAAAAAATATCAAGCATTATTTTCTTATGTAAATGTCTTATTTTAGCCAAGAAATAAGATAATCCCAAGTAACAGGGGCACTACTACCTTCCTGGTTTAAGTTTTAATAAATTGTATCGTTAATCAGATAGTGAACTTTGAGTCAGTACTCTGAACTATTTATAAAACTAAATTCATTGCTTAATTTGAACATGCATGTCTCAATAATCAATAAAGACTTGACTATAACTTACTGGGAGGAGAAAGAGATGGTTAAATCTCATAAGTATGATCAAATTGCAAAAATTATACTTTTAGTCCATGATTTTCCATGTGTTATGCCCATGATGTACACAACTTTTTTTTATATTTTACAATTTGTTGGCACAAAACAGCATTGTACCTGATTAAAAATGTATAATATTGTTTTAAATAGTTGAACATCTGGTTTACTGCACATTCTGTTGAAAAATTTCAAATTTTACAATAATTTTGGAAAAACTTATTAATATTTTTAAAATAATTTTTTGCTAATTGAAAAAAAAATTGAAATATAATTTTTGTTCTCAAAACTGTTTGATTATATATCAAATGTACAATTTAAAAAGTTTAATGCACAATGGAGCATTTTTTGCGGGTTATTTCTGAGTTTAGAAAAAGTGGACAAAAGTGTAATGTCCGTGACGCTGAAAATGTAATGTCCGTGACGCAATGTTTTGTTGTCTAGATCACATATGCCTGGCCCGTTTCCCCCAAAACAACTTGGATTCAATTCATCATTGCCTGTTCTATAATTAAATACCTAAATCACCTTTGTGAGGTCTCAGAACTCACAGACTTTTGCAAAGATGTATATGGATGCAAAAAGTCATGTCCAAAAGATGTAATGTCCGTGACGGCGCACATTTTGCAGAATTACTCAGTAACGAATTGGATAAATGTTCTGAAACTTTTTTTGCATACTAAACCAGGATATTGCTTTGTAATCAAAAGTTAGACATTAGTTAGAGGTATGAATTAGTAGTGGCATTGGAAAGTCATGAAAATTCTCTGATTTGTAATGTCCGTGACGCCTGGAGTTGCCCTTATGTAATTGTTACTCTTTTCCCGGAAATAAAATAGAAAAAAATGTTACATACTTGTCAACCCGAAACAATATTTTTCCATTGAGTTGGACCAATAAAATATTGAATTGAATTGAATTAAATTAAATAACAATTGTGAGATGTGACAAATTAAACATGATTAATAGTATTATGATAGTATACTTCATCATACTTACTAACAAACGCCTTCACATTGGTAGGCAAACATGTAACCAATATTGTCGTGATGATGATTACGATACAAAAAGTCGGGATGACACCATTGTTCCCATTTGGAAGTCGAGCGATTGATCGTAGTCCCATGATGGTCAGTCACACGATACTTAAAACTGTTTTCCTCTACTTGAGTTCAAGACCATACATAACTTTGTATGTCTTTGAAATATCCTTTTAAAAAAAGTCGCTTGGTAGATCGAAAATCAGTCTCTGTTACGGCCGTTTTATAAACGAAACTTCATTATAGAGTTTGTTATTTCTGACTTTAACTAGCTGAAGTTATCATTCGCGCATCTACAATCATGACCATTCTTTACTCGATGTTTCGGACCTAAATTATTTTCAGTAACACTTCTATAGTTAGTCTTTCCTTCACAACTGTATACAGACAGTTGTGAGCTGGATATGAGCGATAAGGTTCAGTGTTGATGCAATCCTACAATCTGGTTTTGTCGACCTGCATTTGGTTGATGTCACTTCTAACGTCTATATTCTTCAGAATGATCATAATTCAGACAAGGGCGGTGGAGCCGATGATTGTGCACTTGAAGTTTCCGATAACACGACCCATCCCTGTTGTTCAATAATGACCCAGCGTCTTTCCTCCAGTTTCCGTAAACTTAGTTCTTTTCAGTTCCTTTCGATTCGACTTTCTATAAAGTTTTCTTTTTCTTCAAATGATTCACAAACACAAGTCATGCAGTGGACATGCATGTATAACGTTCCTTGTTCAAGATCTAAGCTTCATGATAACCAGTGGCGTAGCAAGCACGAAAATGTTAGGTCCGTAGCCAGTGGGGTGCGTTTGGGGCGTATGCACCCCCCCCCCCCCTGATTCAGAAAGGTCTACTTTGTATTGGTCTTGGCCATCTTAACGAGTGGTCTTAGCGGCGAACCCCCCTCCCCCCACCCCCGCTTACACAACTCAAACCAGTGCACACCCGGCTCCTTGAAAAAACTTGCTATAATAATGGGCCTGCCACAATTTGTTTGGGACCCTTGTCCCCGCCCCCCCCCCCCCTTCCTTAGCTACGCCACTGATAATAAGATATATCGACTCGGAAGTGAACATCGCAATCAGCTGATAAACTGTGCGTTCAGGATAGGCAGTGGCGTAGCGCAGGGGCATAGCTGCGGTGGGAGGAGGGGGGGGGGGGCCTATAGGGGCACGTGTTCCTGGTGCCCCCCCCCCCTCCCAACCAAAACGTGCTTGTGGGGGGGAGTCGACAAAACTCGGTAAAATCATGTCATCCTTAAAGTTGAATATCATTACCTAGAGATGTTCAAAAACATTTGTTTTGCTTGTCAGGTGAAAACATGTACCCCCTCAAGAAAATGCAAGACCCTCTAGAGTCTCCCCAATTGAAATGGATGGCGTGCCCTTGAGTCCCCTTATAGGGGGGGGGGGGGGGCTAGGGGCCCCAAACCAAACCATGCTTGTAGGGGGACATGGACAAAACTCGGCAAAATCATGTCATTCTTAAGTTGAATATCATTCACTTCAGGTACATGCAGATGTTCAAAACATTGTTTTGCTTGTCCGGTGAAAACATGTGCCCCCTCAATAAAATTAATGCAAGTCCCCTAATGGACAAATCATAGCTTCGCCACTGCTTGTAGGGGAATTGCCACTAACAGGAAGATGCGGCGTGCTGATTTGCACATAATGGACAGTTTTTATTATGCAAACTGCATATTCACTTATTTTTTTATTAACAATCTTGTGCACATTATTTCCAAAAAGGGTTCTTGTTCTTAATTATAGCCAGAGTGGCGCCAATGTATAACATTTAGTGCAATTAAAAAAATATATGTTGCCTTTATCATATCTTGTTGGTGGGAATACCACCACCCCCCCCCCCCCCCCCACCCTCTACTGTCTGTTACTAAACATTAACACATTTCCAGTAATGTCCTTGAACTTTGTAAGTGTTTGTATTGCCCAATATACAGAAAATAGATACACATACATACATCTATACACACCAATCAGACCACATTTATATCATGTTGCTTGTTACACATAGCTTCAGTTATATGCAGTGTTCAATATATCAACACATATATAGCCAGAACCATTTACTTTTTATCCCATATATATATATATACAAATATATTTATTGCAGTACACATAGTTACACAAATGTAAAATAGAGAGAGTGTGGTGGGGGGGGGGGGGGGGGGGGTTGGGGGGGGGTGCACATTCCCCCAATAACTTGAGAAAAACTATACAGCAACAAAAAAGACAATCTTTATAACCTTTTATAATCCTTTTATAACAAGGTAATACAGTTGAACCTCGTTATAAAGAGCTCTGATATAACAAAAACCTTTTGTAACAAGGTCATACAGTGGAACCTCGTTATAAAAGCTCTGATGTAACAAAACCCCCTTATAACAAGGTAATACAGTGGAACCTCGTTATAAATAGCTCTGATATAACAAAAACCCTTATAACAATGTAATACAGTGGAACCCCGTTATAGAGAGCTCTGATGTAACAAAAAACCCTTATAGCAAGGTAATACAGTGGAACCCGTTATAAAGAGCTCTGATGTAACAAAACTCCCTTATAATAAGGTAATACAGTGGAACCCCGTTATAGAGAGCTATGATGTAACAAAAAACCCTTATAACAATGTAATACAGTGGAACCCTATTATAGAGAGCTCTGATGTAACAAAAACCCTCATATAACAAGGTAATACAGTGGAACATCGTTATAAAGGGCTCTTATATAACGAAATCCCTTATAACAAGGTAATGGAACCTCATTATATAAGGAGCTCTGATATAACAAAACCCTCTTCTAAAAATGTAATTTTGCTGGTCCCAGCTCTTTATACTCATTTGCTTGTATATATAGCAAGAACCCCAACGTAATTCAAGGTGTAAATCACCTCGTTATAACGAGTTTCCACTGTACATGGAAATGCATTCTCTCCCCCAAAACTGGGGCTCGATTCATGAAAGGGTCTTAGCTACATGTTCGTTATCTGGCGCAGAGCTAGGGTGCAATTATCTCTGCGTTCAGACCCTAAACAAAACTTTTGAATTTCCAACGGCTATCGACGCTGTGTGCGAATGCGGAGAAATTTGCACCCTAGCTCTGCACCAGGGGGGTGTTTCACAAAGATCCTAAGTTGAACTTAACTCTTAAGTTGGACTTGGAAACTATGGAAAGCCATAAGTTTCTTAAAAACAATGATGTACAATTTAATGTTGATTCAAATCATTCATATTTTCTATTATAAAGGGGATTTTATGTTCTTGATGTAAAATTTATGAAAAGTCTAAAATACTTGCATTTTTGCTTTTGAATAAATGTTATTCCAAGGATACAAATGGCTTTCCATAATGTTTAAGTCCAACTTAGAGATAAGTTCAACTTGGGATCTTTGTGAAACACCCCCCTGACAACATAGCAAAGACCCTTTCATGAAACAAGCCCCGGGCACATTTACATTCACAGAATGGTTCACAGTTTACACACGATACACACATTATGCACCTTGAAGTAATAATCTTGAAGTAATAATCCCTATAGCAGCTCACTGGGGAAGCTAAACTGGCACCACACAAAACATTCAACATTTACATTCACAGAATGGTTCACAGTTTACACACGATACACACATTATGCACCACACAAAACATTCAACATTTACATTCACAGAATGGTTCACAGTTTACACACGATACACACATTATGCACCACACAAAACATTCAACATTTACATAAATAATAACAAGGTATACAATCGATTTAATATTTGTTTGTCATATAATATTTAATTATTTTTCATAATAATACTTCAGTATTCAATTTAATGTAATCAAGCCCCTGCACGATAAAATGGTTGAGGAACAAAAACTTAACTTTGATTAAAAAAAGAAAAAGAAAAAATGATAATGATAATGATAATAATAATAATAATAATTAAAACAATCTTCACCATTCTTGGAGTGCTACACGGGACTACATTGGGCATTATTAAGATGAAAAGAAAAAACATTTGCCCAATGAGTAGATAATGCTTCACCTCATTATGAATAATGATTCAAAGTGATTTTCATGAAGCCCCTTGGAACGAACTCTACACCGAGAAAATTTTTTATTAATACAATAATAACACACAATATATTTATACTTAAAAGTAGTGATGACCTTGATTATATGCAATTTCAAAATTGTTTGAATGCAATTGATCAAACATCAATTTTGTTATTACTACTCTGAACATACATAAACAAACTCCCATAAACATACATTTGTATGGTATCTCATATCTGGTTAAAGCAGTTATCACATGTTCGCAAACAGTGGCGTAGCATGGTTGTACTGAATGGGGGGGGGGGGGGGGGGGAGGGACACACCTCATTTAATGTATTTCTTTGTTTTTTCCAAAAAATGTCCCCTTATGTTTCCTATTGTTTTTTCCAAATTATTTGGGGGGGCATGTGCCCCTCCGTGCCCCCCCTTGCTACGCCACTGTTTGCAAATCTCAAGAGTATAGTATAATTCATACACTAGTAACTAATGTTATTGATTAGCTACTTCAAACAAGATTATATACAAATAATTATGATTAATTTTTTTTTCCATTTCAACTAAAATGAGCAAGTCTAGTAATTTGAAAAGTTAGCGACACTGATATATTTTAAATATGATCATTCTTCCACACAGAGCACAGTACAATGTATTTGATGATACATAATTATAATGCACTTAGTTAGAAAGTATACTGTACATGAACAACCTACTTTGGTGAAATTTCATAGTTCTTCTAATTTCAGTAATGTGTCACATTCAAGCAACAGAGACCTTATTTCTGGATAGCTAATAGGGAGCCTATAGCTAATTTTGAATTGTAGAAGGCACTTTAAACAGAACTCATAAATATTTCACATAAGATTCAACACATTCAATGTACATCAATTGATAAACTTTCAAAGATTCTTTGAATGATTCAGAATAGTGTCAACAAACTAAATTTTTAAGACATGACAAAACAGAATTTGAAAGAAATGCTCAAATTTAATAAAATAAAACACTCTAGAGTAATTTGTATAATATGCAATAAATTTGTTGGTAAATGACTTTGGACTAAAAGACTCAAAAATATAATACAGTCAGTACACATTGAAATATTCTATATATTCCACAAACATATTTTAAAAGTAATAGCTAAACTAATTATAGTTTATAGTGCAATGGAAAGGAGCCATTCTTTTTTCTTGCACACCATCACAAAAATCAAAATCGTTCAATAACTAACAAAAATCAAATCTTCCTCTCTCTGTAATTTTTCAAGCTTTTTGGGGGGTTACATAATTTTCTTTTAGCCAAAGACAGTTTGAATTTGTTTATCATTCCATACGACGTATGATTGCATTTTGCATAGAAATCAACATTGTCTGTTGTATGTTATTGCTCACAATATGACAACACAGGTGCATTATACCACTTAGGCATTTTATGTCAAATTTTCTTTCATCTTCAACTTGGCAAGAGTCATAAATAAAGTCCTGTAATAAACAATGTAGAAATTTACTAAACAGTAGAACAAAGAAATATACATACATGTAGTACTGTAGATAACAAAAAGAAACAGGTTTTGTTCTCGCTGATACCACACACCATATAAAACATTCAGATATCAACAACGCTGCAGAGGGGTGAATATATTTTAGTTTAACTTTAAGCCAACAAGACCATAAGGTAAACCATGTAAATATGTATTCAAAGAAAATGTCTCAGAGGAGATGACAAATGTCCTTCGTAGTTTGTACTTGTTGTTTGATGAATGTACTTACAAGTCCAGATATTACAATGTTGATTAAAGTTAGTATCAAGAATCAAGATAGTTCTATTTTTAATGCAATCAATGTTTTTCCTCAGAAAGTTCTTGATCTAGAATAACTGGATTCATTGTGAAGAGAAATACACCATCATACAGTTCATGTATAATGTTTGTAATAGAGTGTAGAATAATTGTGTATGCATGAACAATAATGACTAATGGTGCAATTTGTAAAATTTTGTGAAAAAAATGCTTGTAACGCACTTGACATAATTATTTTAGTACAAGTGGTCATGCGTCATGAACTCGCCTCCAAATAGGGTGGCGCCGTTACATTTTGGGGTTTTTTACTACCATTTTCTTTATTATTTTCAAAACCAGAAAACCTTTTTTAACAAATTTGGTATCATTTTGAAGAGCTATAACTTATAAGAGTGCTACCATTCTGCAAAGTTTTAAATGTATACCCCCTTCCAAAGTGGAGGTACAGCTATTTGAATGTTGGAGCCAGAGGGTGGCGCAGGAAGCGGCGCCGCAGGAAGCGGCGCCCGTGTACAAAGTCTATGGGAAAATGCCTCTCGAAGTGCAATTTTTCTTAAAACGTTAATAACTTTGTCAAAACTAGATGTATAGTTACAATGTAGGTATCAAATGAAAGCTTAAACATTGAACTATAATGTTTGATCATTGAAAAGTGTATCTGCTTGTTTGTTTTTAAACTAAATCAACACAAACACAGAAAATTGGGGGTTACCTGTACAAACTCTATGGGGGGCTGGGGGCACAATCTGGACTGAAACGTTTTGTGAATTTTTTTTTTAAACGTTAATTTCTTCACTAAGACTTGGTGTAAAACTACAAATTTGGTATCATATTAAAGCTTACTTATCAAACTTTATCATTTCTCAATACAATTAGGCCTGCCCTCTATATTATAATCCTTTAGTGACTCTTACATAGTGAAAATTATTGATTATTTGTTCGCATTTTTGTCATAAAGTATGAGTGAAAATATCTCACACAAAATAATCATGAACCCCATACAATATTATATTGCTGTAAAGGTCTAAGTGTGCTCTGCATGAAAACATTATCATTAGTTGTCTAGAGCTACCTCAGGAAAAATTATCATGGAAAATATTGACCTCTGTAACTGGAAACAAAATTTCACATTTTGATTTTATAACAAAATAAGTATACACCTAGTGTTATTTCTGAGTGCATATTTGGATTCCTTGTGAAATTCCCTTTCAGAAAATGTATACTTTTGATAGGATAGGGGGAGTTCTTCAGAAAATATTTGCTCTCAACTGAAACATTGTCCCGCAGAAGCCCAAATCGGCATGTAACGCAAAAGGAGGCGACCTCATGACACATGACCAACTACAAGTTTACTAAAAACTAAATTGACAATGTTGAATCATAGAGGCACAGTAGAACAGACTGTCATAAAAAGTCATATACATACTGGAATTGCATACCAAAATTGTACGAGAAAACAAATCAGGGGAATATTAGAACATGCATACCGGAAAATAATTTTGTAAATACGATATACAGGCCACAGCTAATCAGCTCCAAAAGATTTAAAGACTTTTTAACAAGGTCCCCTATTAAAACAAATTGGCATAAGTACGAATTAAAAGGCTCTTTATATGCATCATGTAAAGTACAGTCAAACATGTGTATAATGACCACCCAAGAGAAACATGAAAATTGGCCAGTGTAGACAGGTGACCTCTAATAGAGGTCACCTGTCTACACTGACTATAGACCATTAGACCGGTTCCACAATACTGTTTTTCTCTGCAGGGGAACACTTCTGGTAGCCACTATAGGCCGGTTGGCTGCTATAGACAGGTGGATGCTAAGACAGGTTTGACTGTACACGTCTGTTTAGAGAGGTCTAGCTGAGTAGCCGAGAGACAAAATGTCTGTACTCCATTTGAGAAAGAACTTTGACTCAGCATTTTATCTGGACAGAGGACACTCTACATGTATGATTTGACACAACTGATCAGCTCCAAAAATGTTGAAGACTTTTACATTTTAACAACGTGACCCAAGTTGGCAAATGACTCGAGGACAATTTGGAGAAGCCTAGTAGCAGTGGAACAAGCATTTTACATGCATGTGTATGCTCCATCCGACATTTAACGTTTATTCACCCCTGGCCCTGCAAGTCAAGAGGCGTTTATTCACCCCTGGTCTTATGGGGCTAACTGCTGTAAGTGCTGCTGGCCTTTAAAGGGGTAGTTTAGTTTTGGTAGAGAGGGCGCTGCACATCACAATTTTTTTGTGAGGTAATGAAAAACTGAGTGTCGAATTTGAGAGAACATGCAATTTTAATGGCAGAATAAACTTTATTTGGTCAAAATCGACCCAGAAACGGCTGAAATATCAATAAATATATCTGATCTTATAATTATTTGGGGCCCAAATAATTAGATGATTTTTTGAAAAAAATAAAAAAATGCTTGCACTTTTTCAAAAATTTTCAAAAGCGTTTTTTGAATAGTTGTTGATGATCTCGCTATTTAATAATTATATCAATAAAACATCACATGCATAATTTTGTATGAAAAATCGTTGAAATCAATGCCTTTTTAAAAAGCGCCCTCTTGTGTCTTAATGGCTCTTTTTTAATGATAACAGGCTTTTTACTTAGTCGTTTGTAATTTTGTATACCTTTCGAGCATGGTGGAGTTATAACTATTTTTAGTTTATAATGTTACTGTGCAGGTTTTGGCTACTAAAGTTCAGCCTTACCAAAACTAAACTACCCCTTTAATCAGGAGGCAAGATCACGGTGATGACTGCCAAGACAAGGCCAAGGGCAAGGTTCTGACGAGGCCAGACTTCTGATCTTGACTTCTGCTTTTTGTTTGAACTGTTAACCATGATGAATAGGGTCACTTGGGGAATAGCAAAGATGAATTGGAAGTTGCACTACTTAGTAAAAGCTCTGTATTGAATATGAATCAGCATGATCGCATCACTTTCACGAATCCGGACAGGAACCAGGCACCAGAATGCAGTCACTGGCCGGCACGGCATAGCCACCCCTGCAAGTCAAGGGGCTAACGCTGCTGCGTTAGCGGCATAGCCATTTAAGATGTTCAACCACATGATGTAGAACTAGAAGTAGAACTGCACACAGAAATTTGTCTCTTGGCTCCAGCTCCAGCCAGTTCAGCAAATGGTGCAGGTGAGTGATGTTGCCTCATCCTTGACCATATCAGAGGAGTAACTCACTACATAATTACATGTAGTAGATTTTCAAAGACATATATTTATTTCTGCACATCCCATCACCAGAAAGCTGAAAGGGAATCACTTATTATGGGTCGTTGTAAGTCCAATCGAGGAACCTTTGCGCTGTGATTGAGAACTTGAAGTCCTTATCAAGAAGTTTTAAAATAATGGAATTAGATTTGCAAATATTCCACATTTCAATTCACCTTCGTCATGTTCCTTGGGAAATCTCAGGACATCAGGCAGCAGGCAGGCAGCACAGATCACTCATCATATTCAAATGGTCACCTTGTGATCTTCATCAGACATGATCGTCACTTTCTTCAGCAACTTATCGCCAAGTCAACTCCCATCTTTTCCTTTTAAAATGGACAAAAGTGAAACTGAAGTGAAAGTGTTTTGACTTGTCTCAATCATGACAGTCAATTGCAGATGAATAAGTCAAGAGTTTCAAAATCAAAAGAAATCTTGTTATGTTGATCTTCGGATCGTCACGTTCCGTCACATGTCTCTGATGAGTCTCCACAGCAGAAAAAGATGCAGTTTCCATAGCAACTGTAGCAAATGAGCGATATCGCCACGACGAAGACGGCGCTGCAAATCGTGCACGGTTTCCGCTCCAGAAAGAAGCTCGTCAAATACAACACAATAAACATTGTGTGGTGATGTAGTAACGGAGCAATCACGTTTGGCTTCGGAAGCGGCATCAAAAGCACGGGTAACAGCCATTGTAGACAGTACATTTTGATGTCAGTTTGCAGATCTTACCCTCCGAGTAAAGATAAGCACGTTTTTGAGGTAATTAATTGCACAAATTGATGAAAATCAGCGATCCAAGTTCGTCAGTTATGTCAGTTCAAAACATACGACTTCACGAGATGACGTAATCTCTGTGTAAGATTTATTTGGCAATGATAGATGGCGCTGTTAAAATTATTTTTAAAATCCCATTGTGCAGGTATCTATTTCCCAAGATGTATTCCGAATTAAAAATCAAATGAAAGAAAAGAACGAAGATAAACTAGGGGACAAGGACGGTTGAAGTGATTTCATGATTCCTACCACCATCACCAGCACCACCACTACCACCACCACCACCACCACCACCACCACCACCACCACCACTGTCAGTCTGTCACTCCCTCACCTCTTCAGCGCAGCCTAATTGGTTCTTTTCACATTCCCTCCCAATCACTGCATCATCTAGTTAAAATCAACATCATCATCCGGACCACCATCTATCACCAGCACCACCACCAGCACCACCAATTGTATCAATAATAACAATAACATGATATCATGCGAAACCTTAACAACCACCGCCACCACCACCACCACCACCACCACCACCACCACCGACACTCCCTTACCTCTTTAGCTCAGCCTTGGTTTTTTTCTCAAACCCTCCCTATCACTGCATCATCTATTAATCAAGATCATCATCATCCATCACCAACACCAATATTGTATCAATAATGACAACACCACAATAACATCATGCGAAACGCTAAAAACCACTACACCGCCATTATTACCATCACCTCCACTGCACCACCTCCCTCACCTCTTTAGCTCAGCCTTGGTTTTTTCTCAAACCCTCCCTATCACTGCATCATCTATTAATCAAAATCATCATCCATCACCAACACCAATATTGTATCAATAATGACAACACCACAATAACATCATGCGAAACACTAAAAACCACTATACCACCACCATTATTACCATCACCTCCACTGCACCACCTCCCTCACCTCCTCAGCTCAGCCTTGCTTCTTTTCTCATACCTTCCCTATCACTGCATCATCTATTAATCAACATGCATCATCCATCACCACCACCACTCATTGTATCAATAATAACAACACCACAATAACATCATGCGAAACGCTAAAAACCAGTGCTACCACCACCTCCACCACCATTATTAAATCACCTCCACTAGCTACAACCACCCAACCACCACCACCACCACCACCAACAACAACAAAACATCAACAACAACAACAGCAAACACTACCACTACCGCAAGAGCTCCACCACTATCACTGCCACCACCACCATTACCACCACTGTCAACATCACTCACAATACACCGGCGTAATGAGCACAAACTTTTATCTCGGTGTGGGGGGTATCATACGAACAAGCGTTTTGGTTGGAGGGTCAAAAGACTTAAACAAAAACACAACAAAATTTGTATGTAAACACATCATCTTAATGATCATCCTCAAAATCTTCATAATAATCATCATCATAATCATCAACATCATCATTAGCATCATCCTCATCATTCTCATCCTTCTCCAAGTCCTCCTCCTCATCAGATCATCATCATCATCATCCTCCTCCGCTCCTCCTCCTGCTCTTCTTCATCCTCATCCTCATCCTCATCCTCATCATCATCATCATCATCATCATCATCATCATCACCATCATCATCATTATCATTATTATTATTCATAGGCGCGGCAAATCGGACGTAGTGTGTGAAATCAATTTTGATTACCGTAGTATCGTATAATTTTTAGTTTATGATCGATATGATCGATACGGTACGGCGCGCGCGCGCCGCGCGCGCGCAAGGCACGATCGAATTAATTATGGTTTGACAGTGCACGCGCGGTGCGTATTAATTTGTAGCGAAGTTCGGAAACTTTTTCTTGGAAGTTTTTGGAGGTTGTGTAATATTGAGTAATATTACTTTGATTTACCGGATACTGCTACTTAAAAATGCAAGGAGATTGGTGGCTCTCATCAAACTTTGGAAATTCATCAAAGGACAATCAAGAAGCATCGACAAATCAGTCTGCTGGGGAGCCACCGGTTGCATCAATCGCGACCCCGAGCGTGGTGACGCTCACCGCCGTCCACCCACTGTTGGAAACCACCCCGGGAGTTTCGGGCTCATGTTTTAGCAGGACTGGCCCGCACGTCGCCACGACTGGGCACCAGTGGCATTCGATATGCAGCAGTCAAGCAAATTTCGGAGTTGCTTCGTCAGCTTCAAATCTCATCCTTGCTGCCCAGCGCAGGAAAAAGCTCTATTTCCACCAGCAGAAAGCAGTGCCACTTCTTCATTCAAGCAGTAAGTTAGGAGATATTTGATTTTATTGTTGGGCTAGTCATGATGTTAAAATAATAAAAATAAAACATGACGAACAATGTCAATGACAATGTCAATGAAATTGAAAAGACACCAAACTCCATCTTTTCCAAGTCAAAACTTTTGGAAAATATTACTTGTTTTGTTACATGAATCAATTGAATAAACTAGGTAATAACAAGTGAGTGTAAACCCTGTTTCGTATCCTTATCAAGTGGTTGTGATCAGTTGTGTATGCATAGCCTAGGCCTAGGGCTAGGCAGTTCAAGTTCAATTATTGTAAATCATGTAAATAAAATAATGGCAGTTGTTTTGATTTGACTTTCTTCATTTAAAATTTAACTTTAAAATTGATTATCAATATTGCCAAAATGTGTCTCCCTCGGGTTCTCTTGATCAATCATCTTTGTAGCAATCAATCATTTTGTTCTCTAAGAGAAACAATTTCCCCTTGTGAACAGAGAAATTGGGGTTTGGCAGCCAGCCTGACATTGCAGAGCCAGACTTGACATGGACCAGTTTCTTTGAACATCGAAGAACAACAATTGGGTGGTAAAAGTTTATAACAGCATTTGGAGTTATGTCTTGTCAGACTGGACTTTTGTTTTGTTGTATTCTTTTACAATTTGTGCATGTTTTAGTGTTTATGAAATTATTGACCATTTTTGTGCTTGATTTGGAATTTTCCCTCATTTTCTTTTATTTTACTGATTTTAATTTTTACATCATTACATTAATATTTTTGTTTATTGATGAATTATTTGGTTCAAATGTTATTTTGCATGTAATAATTTGAAAACTTAGTTTTAGAGCCAAGAAAATTATGAAAATGTACTGGTGATGTTCATTTACTTTTTAGTTTAATACATTTATAGAAACAATATATGCCAAGAAAAACTACATACCAGAAGACAATGGGTGATTTCAAGTATGGTGTTTAAACCTGGTGTTAGTGTTTATTAAACACTAAATCGGGCTTAAACACCATACTTGAAATGACTTAGTGTTAGGATGGTGTTAACATGATGACCTCTGATTTCACCGTTGTACAAACTTCCGTTTCCGACAGGCGGTGTTTATTGATATGGCAATATACTATCGTAGATGGTGTTGAGCTAGTGTTAGTGTTTATTAAACACTAACTGCAGCCTTAACACCGTACATACTTGAAATGAGTTGGTGTTAGAGGTTTGACCTAGTACTTCCGGCAGTGCCACGTGGTTGCTGGTGTTTAGCGTCGTCTGCTAATCTGCCCAGTAGTGTTAGTGTTGAGCATGTATACGCAAAACTCCATAGAGATAACAACTTCCATAGGGATCGAAATGAAAGTCATTTCAAGTACAGATCGAGCTGGTGTTAGTGTTACTGTTGCTAGGTGGGCATTAAAATCACAATTCTGAACTGAAATGGTGGTGTTTTTCGTTTGTCTAAGCATGTAAAAAGGGTATCAACCTAGATAATTTGTGAAATTTTACTTAAGTGAGGTTTTTGAAACGCAATGAAAATCTAATTTTTTTATGAATGTATTTATTTGAATATCTATAGTAATTTACGCAAATAAGGTCATACAATTCATATTTTTACCCATAAATCTGATATTCACATTTTTCAATTATTTAGACCATTATTTTGGAATAGAATAATAATTCATCAAAACAAATTGGTATAGCCAGTTTCTTCCTTATGTGTTTTATTGTTTTTATAATGAATTATTTTATGTACATAATTATTTCTTTGTTTTTATACTTCTGCATTTGTATTGTTTGTGTTTGTTTCATTTCTAACTATAATTTAACTTTTTGAACACCAAAACAAGCACTACAAATGTAAACCAGACCAAACCAACGATGTATCTATTTTGAACGAAAACTTATATTGGCCAGTTGTTTTGTACACACATCACGAAATTGAGCGATTTTCGGGATTTCGTAACGTGATTTAGTAACGGTAGGTCAGAGCTTTACGGTTTGGAGCAATAAAACAAATCTCGGAGGTGGGGGGGGGGGGGGGGAATAATGGCCCCCAGCCTTGTCGAGCCACATGTACAATATCATACAGAGGTGGTTAATTCCTGTGATTCTTGCAAAATTGTTACCCACTTTTCAGGCAGCTAATTATTTTCGAAACCAGAATGTTTTTCTAAATAGGCCTAATTATACGTTCTAGCTCCCATGTTTTAAAAAAGCCTATGAATGACTGCTACTTTCAAAATACTTAGTTTACACCTTTTCAGTTCGATGTTGAGAATGAGAAAGATCAGAATCTTGTTGTCATCAGTTTATATTTGAAACATCGTGATTCATGATGATTATTTGTCCCCCCCCCCCCCCCCAACACACACTCCTCTAGAGGACCCTGTACGTAATGTATACACTGACAATTGTTTGTACATCTTTGACATTTTATAAAAACTTGTAATTGAGTTCAAAGCTCTACGAGATTTGTTTTTAATAATGGCAAAAAAAAAAAAGTTACCACATCGGGGACTCGAAGGCCACTTCTAACAATTAATTTTTATACGTCATACACGTGCGATCGACCGGCCTTACCCACTCCGCCACAGAATCCCTAATGATCACGTGACCGATTTAATCAAACTATATAACATGTCACGTACTATCGGTATTCACTCGGAACTTGTACCGTGTTGCCACTGCGAGTTATGCCTTCATCGTCGGCTATGCAAACCGCTAGCGCTAGAGATGTGTCTCTGCGCGCGGCGGGCATTCAATTTTTTAAAGAGAGTCACGCACATTTTTTGCCGCGCTTTTTTAGTTTAGTTACGAATTCCACGAAAAATAGAGAATATCCACTAACATCGTATCGATCAAGTGAATGGTTTGAATATTTTCTTCTAATTATGGTATTCAATGCATGCATGTGGTAAGTCTTTATTACGATTTGCTCTATAATTCGTAAGCATATGAAAGTTTTCGTCACCATTTTAAAGGGGTTCTGGTGATATTTGTCTGGTGTTGACTAACACTATCGATCCTGATATCGATATTAGGGTTGGTAGCGATTTGGTATGATCGTTTTCGGAAAGTTCGTGACCTCCTCTTAATCTGGAAGCTGGTGTTTAGCTCAGATTAGAGGCAGTTTTTCATCCTCAACACTACACTAACCCCAACACCATACTTGAAATCACCCAATGTCTTTATAATGAAAAAACAGCCATGTACAGGCAAATAGTAAAACTTCTGTGTAACTGACCAGCAAGAGTTCTTTTTGTGCAATCCACTGAAATTTAAAACAACCATGTAATTCAGATTTGAGAATAAATTCAGGGTTTTGGTAGTACTACCCACACAAGCAGCCAGAGCAATGCCAGCCTACATGGGAACTACGTGGCCCAGTACAGAAAAAGTTTGTCAAAATTCTGAATTTTAATTCAGCAAAATCGATCATAACTGGCCCTAAAAATAATACAACTGTTATTTGAACTTACCAAAATGTCCCATGTTATTCTTCAAATGTCGGAAATATGGAGAAATCTGCAATTTTGGGCAATAAAAAAACTGAGGATTACTCACTTGTGATCCGTCTCGGAAGTGTTGCTGCAATCTGGATGACTGCCATGTATTCCCGCAAATTTCCCGCACTGCATGTGCTTGTTTTGGGCAATAATAAGCGGCCTCCGCACGTTGCGGGCATGCTTTCTTTGTTTAGGATGGAAGACCGAGCAGCAAGGGAAACAAATGGAACTTATATGACCGTTTTTGTAAGTATAATTCATCATTTTTAAAGTGAAATTTTGTACAATAAATTATAAAATCAGCTTCAATCTAGATATGAATTTGCTAAAATCCTACCAGGACCATTTACAATACATTGTAGATGTGCTAAGTACCTACATGTAGGTCTTATTGAAAATTCTAGTGGAAGGTACAAAAAGAACCTCTTTTCATCCAATTAAATCCAACTTAAAGGTACACTTGAGTATTGGTACTTCCCGAAATGCCCCTAGACACTATACAATTGGTTGGTTTTAATTCCATTTGAAAGTTCATTGAATAAAACATGTGAAATGAGAATCATTCCCTTTCGAATGCTCAGTTTGTAAAATTTGATTTAAAAAAAAATGATTTATAAGTCTACCCTGCCGGGGGACATCTTGCCTTTTTAGAAAATGACAAAAAATGCCTATAAAATAGACTTCTTTGAAAAAATTCTAAACGGGTTTTTAAAAAGTTGTTGATTTCTCTATTTTATCATTATTTTAAATAAACATCACATGCACAATTTTGTATGAAAAACGGTTAAAACCAATGAGTTTTTAGAGAGCGCCCTCTTGAGTTGTAATGATTAACAGCTCTTTTTTAATGATAGCAGGGTTTTTACTTATCGTTTGTTATTGTGTATACCTTTCAAGCATGGTGGAGTTATAACTATTAGTTTGTACCGATTTGGTGCAGGTTTTGGTTACTAAAATTAAGTTTGACCAAAACTCAACTATCCCGTAAATATATCAAACATACAACAAATTGACTTCAAAATGGCAGTTTACAGTGCAAATAAAAACAGAGAACTTGTAAAGAAATGTTCCTGAGTCTGACAATGTTTATAAACATATTGATTTTACATCGTTTTATGATAAGAGTTATGAAATTAATTATCTTATCATAGAATCTTTGGTAATTGATTAAAATAGTAAAGATAAGGCTGCTTTAAAATAGCTCAGCCATTTCATGTCTTTTCCCCTGAAAGTAGTGTCATCATATCCATAAGTGGAATGCCATTGTTTCTTTTTCACAAGAGGGGAGAAATCAATATTCTATGAAAACACCTACAACACCATGCAACGCAGGCTATTCAACGCCTTTCAACTCCCTCCCGTTCCATTATTTGTAGCATTTCCAGCGTTTTATTTGGCTTCCTGCCTATTCATGATCCCCAACCATGCATTGTAATCCCTCATTTAGCGACTGGTGTCCCTTTTCAGGCTTCTTGTATCTAATGACAACTTTGCACAGTTCCAGATAGATCTGTTTGATTAGCTAGTCAGACAAGTCAGAGAGGTTGTTGTGTGCCTCAAACAGATAATAGTCATGGCATACACCAGCATACAACCCTGTATACGGTTATGCCAGTCCTGGAGTAACAGTTGGAAGTTTCATTTCAGATGTCTTTGTTTGAACATTAATTACTGTACTAGCACTTCTTAATCACAGTGGTCATCGATCTCTGTTTGTGCGTACGGATTATTACTCTACAAGCCTGAGTTTTTTGTGTACTTCTGCTTGGACTTATTTGTTCATTACTGGTGTACTTAATTAAACGACCTCTTCGACAGCCTAGCCTGTGGATACATGGCAGAAGCTGTATGAATGGCACACAGAGAAACTACAGAAACTCACAGAACTGAGATTTTCTTCAGCCAGTACTTACACCAGCATATAATTATAGTAAAGTAGATGTTGGGAGTAGTTTGGAGTCTAGATGCTTTGGATCTGTATGTTTCAAGAACTTTTAATAATCACAAGGAAAGAACCAGTTGATTCACAGGACATCATATTTGTTTCAAACTTTTAGTTTCTTCAGAATCCTGTGATGTGGACAAATTACTAGATGGTTGAAACTTGACAGGACTTAGTGAAAATTGGAAGATGCTTCTTAGTATTATGGTAGTTTCTTCAGTACTCTTGCACTGTTCTCTGGTTCTCCCAGGGGGGCCTAGATGTAGACCTCATAATATTTCCTCATACATCAGATACACCACAATCCATTAGATACTGGACCTAAACAAAGTATTGTAACGTGCACTCTGTTCACTCCCTGGGGAGCATTGCTGATTATGCAAATACGTTTTAGCTTGAATTTTTGCTGATGACTGAAGGATTTTCCTAACTGAACAATGGTCACAAGCATGAGCAAGAAAACTCAACAGAATGGAAATGGAAGAAGCTACTTCAAGGGTTACATCGTGACGGTTGCCGATGATGGCATATCCTTCGCAAGGAACTATTCATCTCTCGGCAGAAGGGATGCTCGATCATCAAGAAACATTATCCCGCTCGAGCGCAGCGCCACAGTGCTACCAATCCTGTCACCTTCCACAGCGTGGAATGCCAACAAGTGAGTTCCTTTTTTTTTTTTTATAAGTAAATGTTCAGGGATACCAGTTTTTAGGTAAATGTCTGAATTTAGACCCTTTTCACCACAGGGGAACAAAAATAAAGTTTATTTTTAGGGGGGCTACTTTCCAAGCTTGTCTGCATGAGAAAAAAAAACACTCCCAAAGTTGATTAGCATTGAACTCTAGATGCATATTTTCAGGGGCTCTTTTATAATTTTCGGGGGTTCTTTTTGGCATTTTGGGGGTGAATTTGCCATGAGCCTCCCCCCCCCCCCCCATGGATTGTTTCACTGTTTCATCAATAGGTTGACGTCCATTTTAGTAATTTTCCACAAATATAGGCTATGTTGGCACAATGTCAACACAATGTTAATTATTACCATTTCTTCAAGCAGATTCAACTCTATTAACACTGGACTATGCAGAAAATAAGAAAGATGAGAACTTTACCCATCCTGGACAAATATTTGATGGTTAGATGGACAGGAAAGATGAGATATTCTCTGTTGACAAGTTGTTACACACGTTTGTTACCTTTGTGACCATGGTAACAGCTATAATTACAAGTTTTTGCAAGATTAATAGAATATGGGGGGGGGGGGGCAGAAGAAGATTAGTAGGTGGAGGAAGAGGTTTATTTATTTATTTATTTGTTAAATATTTATTTTATACTGCAGGGTAGGCCTGTTCAGTTATGCAACACTGCTTTACAAAGGTGCCCTGCAGTTTAACTTGCATGTTGAAATTTTGTAACTTGCAGGTTACATCACAGAGAATTTGGAGGTTAAATCCAAATATTTATAGAATTGACTCTGCAAAGACTTTTTAATTTTGATTTATCTAGAACTAGTTGAGCAAGGCTCAAAATAAGCAATTACATGTTGGCCTGTGGCCCGCTATTGAGCTTTGGACCTCCCAACTTTTCCTTGATTCCAAATACTAGTATACTTGGCTGACTGGCAACCAAAATACATACCAGAATATAATATAGTGACCACCTCAGGGAAACAAGAAAAGAGACTAAATTCTGTAGACAGATGACCTAATAGACAGGTTGGCCACTATAGACAGCTGGCCGATAAATTTGACTGTAAAATGTAATGTTCAAAGTTTTCCTCTATTTTTGGGCCCCTTAAATGTGGTTGCGGCCCCCTAAATTGAAAATTTGTCATTTTATCCGTCCAATCGGAACACAGGAAGTAACATTTCAGTTCTAGCATTAGGTGGATAAGTGGAAATCCATTAATCAAACTGAAATGTTTGCAGTGTGTTATTTGCAGAGAACACAAACCAGCAAGAGTCGTGTTCACAGTAAAGTGAATTCTACAGCACCTAGACTAAATGCTTTTATAACGATGAAGCATAATGAAGAGTTTCTTGTGATGCTTTGTGAAGACTCACCGAAGTGTGGAAGGGGGGGGGGGGGGGGGGGTAGGGGGTCAAAAGGTAAACCCAACACCCTCTTGTCAATCAATTCAGGGATTTCCAATGGGGGCTCTACAGATCAATAAATAGAGCCACAGGGATCGACAGTTTTGAAGAGGCCTTTTGGGACCTCTGTGTGTAATAACAATGGCACGTTGAGACGAGGCGGGTTTGAAGAAGAGATTCATTCATACAGTACCTGTACCTGTAGGCTATTGGGTCTGCACACAGTAAGACGCGTCTGTGTTGTAGAATTATAGTTCATGTTGATCATGAAGTTGTTAGCATGATAACTGATATCTACCACATGGAACTATCATGGAACTGTTATGAAAAGGAAGGATATTTTGTCTTGTACTGCCCTGTGGAAAAGTTGATATTATCTTGGACTTGGAGCAGTATTTTGTTTCTTTCACAACTTGGTTTATCATCAGTTAAGCACATGGACCAGCTAGTTGTGCTCTGAGAGGCCATTTGATTAATGTGTAACGTGTATTCCACAATCCACTGTCAGAGGTTCTGCTTGTACTAGACTGGGGGATTATTTAGAAATTTAGAATGGTTTTTATTTCCATTGATTGTGCAATTGTGGTGATGTTGCAATGTTGGATTATTGCATGATGTTTTTATTAACTGGTTGGAGCTGACTTTGACGAATAATTAGCCATAGGATTACCTACATGTACATGTAGAAGAGCATTAAGGACAGTCTGTTACAAGTGCCTTCAGAGTATAACACTATTACATGGATGTGTATTTGTTCATCATGCTGTGATCGAATCAGAACGTAGCCAATGCATGAGAAATAGAGAACGAAACAAAACTTTCCCTCTAGATTTCAGCATGTACAACTCGTGACAGTCGTGTGCAATGTAAACTTGTAAAGATCAACAAGAAATATTGCCTAAATTTGATTTGCAACAGCCTTGTGAAATGACGGTGCACCCTGTATTAATGTTGAACCCTTAACCCTAACTCGGGTGTTGGTCTCTCCGCCTGTCAAATGATGCTTGGAAATATGATCATCTGTCAACATGTGATTCCCACGCTAAAGCTACATTTACATGTACATGTAGCCTCTCTTTTTAAAGGGAAAGTTGAGTTTTGGTAGTGAGGGCGCTAGACTACTTAATTGGTTTGTGAGGTAATGAAAAACTGAGTGTAAAATTTGAAAGAGCATAATATTTAAACAATAAAATCAAAATCGGTTCAGAAACGGCTGAAATATCCATAAATATAACAATTTGTAATAAACCCGGGGCCCCGGGTTTATTAGAGAATTTTGAACCAGCCGTTAAAAATTTTTAAAAATGCTTCCTCTTTTCAAAAAGTTACAAAATAGGTATTTAAATAGTTGTTGGTCATTTCTCTATCTAATCACTATTTCAACAAAGCATCACATGCACAATATTTTATTCAAAATGGTTGAAACCGATGAGTGTTTAGAGAGCGCCCTCTTACGTTTTAACGGCTCTTTTTGAATGATAACATGATCTTTACTACGTCATCTGTAATTTTGTGTTCCTTTCTAGTTATAACTATTAGTTTGTAATGTAATGATGCAGGTTTTGGTTACTAAAATTCAGTTTCACTAAAACTGTACTCTCCTTACCAGAACTCAACTATCCCTTTAAGTTCTAACCTAGCCTGTAGTGTGAACACAAAACAGAACCGAATAGAAAGATCAACCAAATTTCATGCGAGACTGCCTAGATTGGGATGACGGAAAAACCTCAATTCATGTTGAAGTTCATTGATGTGTAGGGTGTTGGTCCCTTTGCCCATCAAATGATGCTGGGATGTATCTCCTGCCTACATGTACCAACATCTCATACTAAACTCATACTAAAGCTACATAGCATTTTGTTTCAACCTAGCATACTTGTAAACACACAAACAAGTTGAAAGAACACGTATATTTAATTTGAGACTCTCTTGTGCGATGACTGCCCAACCTCAAATCATGTTGAACACTAACCCCAACTTGGGCATTGGTCTCTCCGCCCGTCAAATGATGCTTGGACGAATCTCCTACCAACATTGTGAATTGTGCTACCCAGAGTTGAACTAGAATAGTTTTTACCTAACCTATTCTATAGTGTGAACACAAAACTATTTAACAGAGTAGAAAGATCACCAGAATTTGATTTGAGACTATCTTGTGCGATGACAGCACAGCCCCAAATCATGTTAAAGTGAACCCTAACCCTAAATTTGGTGTTTGTCTCTCCGCCCATCAAATGATGCTTGGACATATCTCTTGTCAAGAATGTGAAACCCAGACTTGAACTACAAGCAGTGTCTCGTTTTAACCTATCCTATAGTGTGAACACAAACAAGTTAAAAGAGCTATCCTATAGTGTGAACACAAACAAGTTAAAAGAGCTATCCTATAGTGTGAACACAAACAAGTTAAAAGAGCTATCCTATAGTGTGAACACAAACAAGTTAAAAGAGCTATCCTATAGTGTGAACACAAACAAGTTAAACGAGCTATCCTATAGTGTGAACACAAACAAGTTAAACGAGCTATCCTATAGTGTGAACACAAACAAGTTAAAAGAGCTATCCTATAGTGTGAACACAAACAAGTTAAACGAGCTATCCTATAGTGTGAACACAAACAAGTTACAAGAGCTATCCTATAGTGTGAACACAAACAAGTTAAAAGAGCTATCCTATAGTGTGAACACAAGTTAAAAGAGCTACTAAATTTAATTTGAGACTTCTGTTGTGCGATGACGGCACAACCTCAAATCATGTTGAACCCTAACCCTAACCCGGGTGTTGGTCTCTCCGCCCGTCAAATGATGCTCGGCCGTATCTCCTACCAACATCGTGATACCCACAGTGCAGGCGGGACACCGCATAGAGTTTTCTGTGCTGTGGAGGGCGGAAGGAGGATTTTATCTTCCATGCCTATACGGTGAGTCTTGTAGTTGTATTTTTCTACAAAAATGTATGTACATAATAAGTTTCATTGTTTTCATTTACCTGAAAAAATAGTTTTATTTGAATTTTCCTATTTTAAAAGAGAGTTTTATGACTTTCATCTGCTAGTACAATGCACATCGCAGGACATTGATATTGGTAGTATAAGAAGTTATACAGGTTTTCGTAGAGTGTTCTGTGCGGTAGGTAATGTATGTACATAATAAGTTTCATTGTTTTCATTTACCTGAAAAAATAGTTTTATTTGAATTTTCCTATTTTAAAAGAGAGTTTTATCTGCTAGTACAATGCAGATATAAGAAGTTATACAGGTTTTCGTAGAGTGTTCTGTGCGGTAGAGGGTGGGAGAAGGATTTTATAATTTATGTCTTTCTTGAGCACTTTTGAAGTACGGTATTTATGTTTACGTTTTTTTATTTATGAGTTTTTGTTTTAATTTCCCTGTAAAGTAAGTTTTATTTTAATTTTAATTTTTTTAAATGAGAGATTTATCTGCTACATTCAATGGTATAGTACATGTACAGCTTGTCCCAGAAAAAATTACAACGGCACTTTCCGCAACGATAACTTTAAAGATAGTGGATCAATCAGAATAATATTTCAGGGTATGAAACTATAACTTATTACCTACATCTTGCAGAAAATCCTATTCGATTTGCTTCAGTGGTCATGGAGAATGAGGATCTTTTGTCAATCACGTCAGATGTCCCTTCCCTCCAGATTTTGTAAGGAGACGTGTTGTCCATTGACATCGGGACTTTCTGCAACGATAACTTTGAAATAGTAAATAAATCAGAATAATATTTCAGGGTATGAAACTATAACTTATTACGTACATCCTGCAGAAAACCCTATTCGATTTGCTTCAGTGGTCATGGAGAATGAGGATCTTTTGTCAATCATGTCATGTGTCCATTTTCGTTCATAACGCGTGAACAAGTCCATTTTCGTTCATAACGCGTGAACATAACGAAAATGGACACATGACATGATTGACAAAAGATCCTCTTTCTCCATGACTACTGAAGCAAATCGAATAGGGTTTTCTGCAAGATGTACGTAATAAGTTATAATTTCATACCCTGAAATATTATTCTGATTGATTTACTATTTTTAAAGTTATCGTTGCAGAAAGTTGTCAATGGACAACACGTCTCCTTAAAAAAACCTGGAGGGAAGGGACATCTGACATGATTGACAAAAGATCCTCATTCTCCTTGACCACTGAAGCAAATCGAATAGGGTTTTCTGCAAGATGTAGGTAATAAGTTATAGTTTCATACCCTGAAATATCATTCTGATTGATCCGCTATCTTTAAAGTTATCGTTGCAGAAAGTCCCGTTGTCAATGGACAACACGTCTCCTTACAAAATCTGGAGGGAAGGGACATCTGACATGATTGACAAAAGATCCTAATTCTCCATGACCACTGAAGCAAATCGAATAGGGTTTTCTGCAAGACGTAGGTAATAAGTTATAGTTTCATACCCTGAAATATCATTCTGATTGATCTACTATCTTTAAAGTTATCGTTGCGGAAAGTGCCGTTGTAATTTTTTTTGGGACAAGCTGTAGGTAATTAATGTTTTTTTATTGTTTTTTTTTAATACTTTATATGATTTTGTCATGTACTCTGTAGCTATCTGAAAAGAGTTCCGTGCAATGATATTCATTAAAAACTCTCCGCTCCCCCTTCTCCAAAACAAAGGTTCTGAAAAAATACATATATCTTTTTCAATTCAAAATATATCCAGAGCGAACACAAACACAAAATGTATTGCCGTGTGTTAGTTTGGTATTATTGTGTTCCCCTTCTCAATTTCTGGTAATAATCTGACTTTGTTTTGAAAGGTAAATCTTCTTGGCAGTTTTTGCCTCTTCTTACATTTGTATGCGCTTTTAGATTCAGTTGCTAATTAATGATAATTACAAAAATAAAACAAGATATCTTTGGTAGCACTTGTGACAATTTGACTAATGAATTCTGTCAACTGGCCAGAAGCATTACATTTGTCACTAGAGCACAATCACGTACAGGTATTTGTTGAGGCTCTGTAACTATTTTATTGATGTCAGGGCTTAGTGGGGGGGGGGGGTGCCTACATTATTCACTAGAACTACCCATCATTTTGGTATGGTACCCTCCCCTCCATATGAAATGGAGCATCCTTTTGCTTTTCATTCTAGTTGCCATTGCCGCTGTTGAATATTCATGAGGCAACCTTTCCCCGGACGCCGGTGTGTTTGTTTACACGGATGAGCGAAAGGGGCCTATTGTGCGCCGTGTGGAGGGGTTTCGCATCAAAGAAAAGTTATCTGCTGCACACAATAGGTTCCTGTGTAAATTGCTCTAAAGCTTGAGGGGATGAATAGTCGTAGACAAATAGTGGCGAGGGAAATGGGCTTGTTTTTAAAGCACTTGCGAAGGAACAGAGATAATTGGAATTCGGAAAGTGGTTCCATAAATCTCTTGAAATTTGCCGAGCAAATAGTACTGTGTTTGAACAGCGGAGGAATTGACAAGTGATTTTAGATTCATATTTCAGTGGAAAATTTGTGAAATCGTTTGGAAAAAATTGATAGGAGCTGTGAAATGAACAGACGACTGAATAGCTTTTTAATAGTTGTATTCTTAATTCATCCCGGACTCGTATTGATTGACACATGGATGATTACAATTGTCTTCGATTGATAAGACTGCTGATGCGGTAACTGATACAGTACAGGTCCATTGAACAGTACACTGATGTGTAGGCATGTTTTTAGCATGTAAAATTCCTCCGGATCGATTGCATACTATACTGGTACATAATGCATGTAGGTGATCCAGGGAAGTGGAAGTCTACTGGGTTATCACATCTACCCATATTTCTTTGGATTTCAGAATATCTATTTGCAGGCATTTGTTATAATGTGTTCATTATAAAATTGAGACTATTTTCAACAACTAATATTTGATCTGTCTTGAGTGCACAAGAACATAATGTTTGTGCAGCAGTCAAGTTGCTAGCTAGGAAGGCAAAGCACAGAATTTGGACTTTTAATATCGGAATATCTATTTGCAGGTATTTGCTGGACGTTTTCATGAAGAAATTGACTTATATTCATCTAAACGGAGTATGGTTGCATACAGTATCTACTCTACATGGTGAAGACTGGATGGCATTTTGAATGCCAGTAATACTTGGTTGTCAATTGTTGGATCGCATGAAGATCGCATTTAATTAGCTGGAGTCACTTGTGCCCTTGCGGATATGTGTTGTCATGGATACGGAATTGAGTCGACACAATGCGCCATTCTTCAGCATGGCAAATTAGTTTTCGCATTTCAACAGGGTAACCTTGATTATATTTACAGCCAAGCCTGTGTGTAATGAAAATCTAAAGGGAAACAAGAAAAGTGGCCACTGTGGACAGGTGACCTCTATAGACAGGTTCAATAACATTGTTTCACTCTTCAGGGGATCACTTTTAATGGTCACTTTAGGCAGGTTGTTTGTTATAGACAGGTGCCTAGACATTTGTGACTGTAATCTCACCAATCTGAAGTTCTCAAATTGATCAGACAAATATTTACACAATAGCGCATCATATTTGTGGCATAAAATTCTTAAAATAATAACTGGAACAATTTTAAAATCTTAAAATAGCATCTTAATTGTATTTCGATCTGCCACTTGCAACCAATTAGTCCCAGTCTATTGTTTGTAATGCAACCATGGCAACCGCATTTGTTTGATGCGCGCCACTTCCACAATAATGTTTGTCCTTGGCGGGCCTGTTTTGGACAATTAGTGAATGATTTATGATATTATCTAACCATCTGTTATGTGATAGTGTCTGGTCCATGCACATTGCATACCAGTACATATATGATTGCTTAGAGTGAAGTATGGATTTATTGCATACCGGTTCATTTGTGATCAGTTATGGAGTGAAGCATGGACTTATTTGAATACAGACTTGATGGATGATGATATTGGACATGGACGGTGTCAGGAAGCACTTGTTCAATCATTACTGTGTCTGCACAACTGAAAGTGTTTGATCATGTTTACACTATCTACACATACAGTGTACATAATAATCAATGAAGTTTGAAAGTGACAACCTCAAGCACTGATTCTTCATCTCTTTGAATTTCATGGTAATAACTGGGGAGCGTTTGAAGAAATTATGCAATTTGTATGTCTGTGGAATTGCTGTCTAAGGACTGAATACCTGGCGCACAATCTTGTGATGGTTACGTTTGATCAGCGACAACAGTAAAAGTGGAACAATCGCTGATTGCATTCTCAAAGTTATCTTTACATGATCAATTAGCATTATGTTTGCATCTTGAAATTTGATCATGACAGCAGTGAAAGTGGAACAAATAATGATTTAATTATTTGGAATTAGAAGAACAATGCCTGTTGCCGGCTCGATATTAGTGTAGGGTTGCCAATTCTTATTTAATTTGATGAAAGATAATTTGATAACAAATAAAAACTTGCATCTTGAAATTGGAAGAACAATGCCTGATGCTCGGGTCAAAATGAGTGTGCGGCTGCCAATTCTGAACCAGAAATGGTACATGGATGTACTGGATACACACTATCAACAGGCTCTCAGCAAAGATAAACAGTGGGGTAGGAAAAAGGGAAAAAGGTTTGTAGTGAATGTGAATGATTCTTTAAATTTTTGCAAAAGACTTGTATAGATGTGATAGGAGAAGATTGCTTGAACATACAAAATGTAGTTACATGGTATAACAGATTTGCAGTATATTGATGATGATGATCCACAGCATTTGTATGGCGCCATTTATCTGTTCAAACATTCAAAGGCGCCGATACATGGATGTACTTGATACCCACTATCAACAGGTACTCAGCAAAGATAAACAGTGGGGTAGGAAAAAGGGAAAAAAGTTGCTAAAAAAGACAATGTGTTTGGAGGAGATAGCTTGCATAATAATGAATATTTGTACCAAAAAAAACAAAAAACGTGTACATATTTATTAGTGTTTTACATCATATTGCATGGACATATGTACTTGATACTCTACATGCTCTGAATAAAGATGTTAAACAGTGGGCAAAAAAAGGCAAAAGATTTGTGAAACTTAACAAATCCATAATTGTATGCATATTCAAATACAGTTATAGATGACTTTGGAGAAGGTTGTTTGATGTTTGTAAAAAAACAGTCATTATTAAAGGGATAGTTGAGCGTTCGTTGGTATATGGGGGCACTTCACAAAATATTTTTTTGTGAGATAATGAAAAATTGACTCTCAAATTTGAAAGAACATACAATTTTAATGACAGAATAAATTTGATTTGAACAAAATCGGTTCAGAAACGGCTGAAATATCCATAAACATATTTGTATTAAAAAATTCTTCACTCAGGGGATATTTTGACTTTTTAGAAAAAATTTTAAAAATATGCTTAGACTACTTTGAAAAAAATCTGAATAGGTTTTTAAAAAGTTGTTGATAATATCTCTATTGAATAATTATTGTAACAAAACATTCAATGCACTATTTTGTATGAAAAATGGCTAAAACCAATTATTTTTTTAGAGAGCGCCCTCTTGAGTTGTAACGGCTCTTTTTGACTTTTTTGACTTTGTAATTGTGTATAATTTTCGAGCATGGTGAAGTTATAACTATTATTTTGTACCGTAATGGTGCAGGTTTTGGTTACTCAACCAATACTCAACTATCCCTTTTAAAGTGAAACCAGTAAAGTGTCTAACTCCACAAAAATTACTTGGAGCTTCCACATTTCTCTTCTACCGTGTTGTTTGGCGTATGGTAAGAGAAGAATAAAGTGTGACCGGCTCTGGCAAAACCAGCAACTTCGACACAAAATGTAAAATTGAGCTTTTGATATATGATGTTGTTGTGTGGATTTTTCTCTTTATTTTGAGACCATTTTTATGCCGATCGGACAAAAATTGACAAAGTTATGATTTTAAATTATTTTTCTTATTCTGCTAAAACAATGGAGATAATTGAGGCTAAAGTTCAACACTCAGTTCAAAGTACATGTCATTCTTGATTTTATCCTAAGATATAGCCATTTTCCCGATGATATTTCAGAATTTTGCAAATCTCATTAGAAACTAGAAAAGTTGCTTAACAATATGATACTGAAATGTCCATTTCGTCCCTGAGGTCAATTTTTGACCTTTTTAGGCCATTTACGCAAAATCGTAAATGTGGCTGGTTTTGCCAGAGCCGGTCTCAAATAGGGTTAGATTTTTTAGATATGACGATATCTATCATTGATAATCATTCAGCTCAAGAGCGTTAATGAACGGTCATAAACCTGATACACGTTCTACAGTATAATTCGTTGTAAAAGCTGACGCAAATTTTCGCTTTTTTAACCTGGAAAGCAGTGTTCTTTTTCAATGAAACTTTCACACATCATTTCGACATATCTTGCAATGATTTTGGTATAGGATTGAAGTCTCAAATGTAATTTTGGGCAATATCTGACACTTTACAGGTGCACCTTTAATATCTGTACCTGTACATCATATTGGTACCTGATGCCCCACTATCAACATGCTCTCATCAAAGAATAAACAAACGGTTAGGAAAAGAGCAAAAGGTTTGTAAGCATTATAATTAATGCTTCCTAGATAAAAGCACTTGGGACATATAATGGTAACATATTTAAATGTACACATCGATATAAGTCCTTGAACGGACCTCTTCATGTATGAAGAGGCCCTTAAACAAGATAAAGAGTGGATTAGGAAAACAAATAGACTGAAAAAGTTTGCATTGAGAAATATTAAAACATAAAGCTTGTGGTTTATTAGACCTGTATGTTTTATGTTTTGTTACAAAATTTGTTTTCAGAATGTTGTTGAAATTTGTTCGTAGTTTGTTCTCATTATTTAAACTATTCTTTGATTATATATCTTTTGTTTCAGCTGAGCAACTCTTAAACCTGTTTTAGTGAGCAACATTATTTTGTTTTGTATGTGTCATTGAAAGAGTAACATGTTTGTAAGGCTGTCGATTTCGGGTATATTTACTACCCGGGACTCGCGATAATTTTTCGGGCGAGTCCCGGGTACCCGAAATTGATAAATTTGTTGATTTCGCTATAGGCATGTCACGCCGCAGGGAAACATGTTCATTCAAGTGACAAACATGCAGCGCATTTATGACAATAAATCATCTTATAAAATACAGCAAATTCGTAAATCAATTTTTTACTTTTTTTCGGGATATCGAGTATCGCTTTTTGCGCCCGGGACTCGACATTTTTCGGCGGGACCCGGGTACCCGGGACTCGTCAACAGCCTTACATGTTTGCATGCTTTTTTCTGAACATAGTCTTCTCAACTTCAACCAGGTTTGTATTTGAAGCATTGCATTGCTTAATTGCAAAGATACTTTTGACGAGCCCAGGAAAGATAATTTTGTAAATTTGTCAAAAAATGAATAATCTAACCCGCCGTATCCTGTTAATAACCTTCAACAAACCAGTGTAAATGTCAAACATCTCTGCAGCGGTAAAATCACAATTGTTAGAAATTTAAAAAAAGCTTTGTAACGATGATCATAAACATATTTGCATTCTCTTTTCAGTAATTTTCTTCATTTTAAAAAAATCATTAATTCGCCACTGACAAAGATTCTGCACAGATGAAAACAAAAGACCCCATGTTGGCTCTCCTATATATATGAAGTGCACATCATACATGTACCTCTTATGCTTACTAAAATATAAGCACATTCAAACATTGTCATATTGTAGGGCACATACGTCACTGAGCCCATATAAGCAGTTTACAGCAATATTTTTTTCTCCAATAATATCCTTTATACGCAGCTCCAGCAACTCAGCCTTCTCCAGCCAGGACAGTGGTGGGCAGGATGGTACGCCACAGACACAGACATCAGGTGGTAGTCAGGGTAATCAGGTGACCAACAGTCATGTGACGAGTCAGGTGGTTGATGGACTGCAGGGGATAGGGCAGCAGATGTCCAGCGATGACCTGAAGCAGTTTGAGCGGAAGCTGGAGAGGGAGAGAGAGAAGCGACTGCACACCGAACCACCGCCTCCTGTCAGGATCGATTCTAGAGGTGAGACAATGAGAATCACATTTTGTATTATATCATTAATATATTTGTTTTTATATCATTTTCATTTAATTTATTTTCTCTTTTTTTTTCTTACTCAATTTCTGCTTCATTAATGATATTATACATGTATTCGTTATTATATTCGTTATTATATTCAAGTTTAATTTATTTTCCCTCTATCCACTCCTTTTGACTCCATTCCTGCTTCTCTCTAAGATTCATAAAGGTGGTTTCATCTTAAACCATGGTTTAAAATGCCCACACTTTTATGGAATGCTGCAACTTCATCTCTCATTTTCAAAAGAATGAAATAAATTCAACATGTAAAATGACTAAAACCAAAGATTCAATCAATAACAACAAATTTAATATTGCAGATTTAAGACAAAATCTGTAATATTGTTTAGTTTGTTTCAATGACTGAATTCCTTTCCTCATTTTGGAAATGAGAGATGAACTTACAAGTATAACTCCATAAAACACTGGTTCATGTTGAAACCACCATTGTGATTTACAATCATTTTTGTAGTGCATACCAATTCTCTACAGTATGTCTCAAAAAGAATGGTATAGTCAGGAAAAAAATATCATAATATGATCATTTGAAAAATCTGTTAGATAATTTGGTAATGTGGTAAGTCAGGTAATGCACAGAACGTAAATTGGGACAAAGTGGATTTTTTATGTACTGCAAACAAACAAGGATATCTCATGACTTACCAACCCAATTAAGCTGAAATAAGCTGAAAATCATGAGGAAGCCTGATTTTGTCCTTAATATGACACCTAATATGCAACATTTTACAATTACCTTCATACCGTATGAACAATTATTTTCTGACTGTACCATTCTTTTTGAGACACACTGTAGTCAGACTCAATACCAAGAGCCGAGACATTTAGGTCATGTATACACTGGCACTGCACTATGAATGTTTGTATTAACAGAGGGAGTAGAGGATTCATTTTATCAGTTAGATTCCCCATATATGAACATTTGTCACTTATGCATTCCTGTTCTTTTTGTATTATTTACATCAGTCTTTAGAATGCTTTATTAACATTTCGTATCCCCTTTTCATAGTAATTCATAGTATTTTCTTTTCATAGTAAATTTATTTATCAGTCGGATTTTATTTTTGTAGCGTATTTGCGGGTTTCATTTTTTTGTTTACATTTCATTACATACATTATTCCACATTTATTCTTATTCATTATTTATGTTCTATTCATACTCTCACATTGTCCACCACATTATTTTCTGCACCCCACCACCATGCATTCACACCCATCACATGGTTACTCATGTGGTTATCATGTGACCATCATGTGATCATCCTGTGGTTAATCATGTGATCGTCATGTGGTTAATCATGTGATCGTCATGTGGTTAATCATGTGATTGTCATGTGGTTAATCATGTGATCGTCATGTGATCATCTAGGCCTAAAGTACAGGAGCATGAGCCTCATGAACTTCTGTCCGGATAGTGGGGACAGTGGTCAGTTAGGGGCAGGAGGTATGCACCCTTATATATTTATCAGGCTAATGAACACTAATTGGTGCAAAGGATAAATAATATAATATTAATATCTAGGTAACTTATTCCGAGGTGCATTGATGTGAAGAATTGGGGCACGGGCGTCGATCTGTCATTGATACCCATTGATCAGGGGGGGATGATCCATTCATCCATCCCCCCCTGATGAATGGGTATTACGTAAGTATCGACGCCCATGAATTGGGGCATGTGCCGTTTGGATTTCATGAAAGATAATTGACAGGCTCAATGTTTGTTCACTTTGTTGTGAATATCCTTAAATTATTTTGAGTGCTAACATTTGCCAAATTTGTATAATTGCTCCTCTTTTTTGTCTTGGTCTTCAAATTAATTTTATATATTTTGACAAACAATTTCTTTCCACTTCCAATATTTTCTTCTAAACATAATATTGTGTCAGTTTTCATGGAGATTTTATTAATTGTGTGGTTCTAACTGTTGCTGATTCGCTGATTTTGAAACACTTGACATAATCAGCATTTTTAACAACATGGTCATATCACACACTTCATTTTCACTCACTCACTGGACCTTGATCAGTTTATCCGTGGATGTGGTGTGGCAAGATTGGTAGAGCGTGTGCCTTCCAAATCGTGAGGTCCCGAGTTCGAACCCAGAGTATGTCCATCACGTCTTTCCTTCAGCAAGAAAATTATCCACATATGATGACACACGCCGTACCCCGGGGTTCCGTTGTACCCCGGGGTACCGCGTTGTGTAGCGCCATCTTGTGTCCACTCGAAGCACAACCGTATTGCGTTGTGTATGCAGTGCAGCGCGCGATTGTATGCAAGCTATACCCTGGTACAGCCCTAAAAAATAAATAAATAATTAAACAAAATGGCGGATATTCGTTTGGTACCCCAGGGTACCATTTATGTCATCATATGCTGCTCTCCACCCAGGTGTAAAAATGGGTACCCGGAAGGAAAGAAGGTGGGCAATTCCAAGCAAACGCCGTGACGGTCAGAGGGTGTTTCTCACAATGAAAGTCCAAATAACTCATAAAATCTAAATATCTAGAACCAACTTTTGATATGCATCTGTAACCACTATCCTACCAATAATTTACAATAGGCAAGAAAACCAAAATTCCCAATAAATTATTAATTATGAATATCAATATCTGCCGTAACGCCGTGATGGCAAAAAGACATGGGTTTCTTACATGCTAAGAAACTAAGTAAACTCTGTGAACTACAGGAACATTTTGCACTTTTGTCACATTGATTCTTTGTACTAGACATCAAGCTAGAACATCCAAATAAAAATGTAGAAAAAATCCAATGCTCATAGTAAATATGATATCATAAATGTATCTATGCACTGTAACGCCGTGACTGTAACGCCGTGACCTCTGAATTGTACATGTTATATATATGGGAGATATTAAAGAGATTAATAATATGATATAATTTTAATGTAGTGATCCAGAATCAATAAAGAACTAGATGAATGGGTGATATAACCAAGATGCTATTAAATGATCATCCGCATGACACAAATTTGCAGCACAGCGCCCTCTATTGATCAAAAAATCTTTTAGAACATAATTGAAATTCTTATCTATTTCAGAAGTTAGTTAATGGAACCATCAAATATTAAAACCAAAATACATACTTAAATGTAACAATGAAATATGAGACCTTTGACATCTGACCTTTGACCTTGTTTCTCAAAATAACATACAAATGTTTAATTTTTGGTCTGCACAGTGCATATTTGCAAGTGATTTGTTTCATGTAACATGATTTCAGAGTTAGTAAATGTTTGTTTTTGAATTGGTAATTATCCGAGTGACATTTGACCTGTGCCCCAAACAGTTTCAGAAAATTGTCTTTTACCTACAGTACTCTTTCTAACATTGATTCTGGAACTTAATTGTGAGAACAAAAAACAACAACAATATTTTGACCTGTTGACCTATGACCTCCCATGACCCCATTCCCTAATCGGGTCATATACTTCACTGGACGCGTACCAGTATTATTATCATGTTATCCTTCAAGGATTCTCAAACTATCTTGATAATAATATAATTTTTGCATATTTGTTAGCTATATGACCTTTGACCTTTGACCTCATGGACCAAAATCATATCCAATAATCTGTACCTCTAAATACATGGATTGTACAAAGTTTGAACGAAATCCATCAAACGATTCTTGAGATATTGCAAAAAAAAGAACACTGATGTACAGATGCACATACAGACAGACGGACATACAACCCATACACATACATGACTCAGGTAACTTTGAGATGGAAACATTATCAACTGACCCTATTCATATAATTATAGCATGAGCAATGCCCAAGCATACCTACAAAAAATATCTTACACTATTTGATTATGTCTACTGTGTTATGTCAATGGGAATCCAGTAGGTAGCGTCACGGCGTTACGTTTTGTGTAACGCCGTGACGCTACCTACTGGATTCCCATTGACATAACACAGTAGACATAATCAAATAGTGTAAGATATTTTTTGTAGGTATGTCACGGCGTTACACAAAACGTAACGCCGTGACCAAATTGATATTGATTATATTAATAAGTGGTAAAAGATAATGCTGCTATTCAGCATGCATATTATAGCCCTATGGGCTAATACAGAGAAAACAACAAATTATTTAATTCCCATTCATATTTTTCCAGAAATATTAAAAATATATGTTTTTAGTGTAACGCCGTGACATATCAATGATTGTAAATGAGACAGTCACTGAAGCGGAACGAAGAGCGAAAATGAAGAAATTGATATTTATCTGAAAAATTGAAGCAATGATCCTATCAACACTGAAATAAAATTTTATGAAAACTCCTTTTCGCAGTTCTTTTATGCTTAATATTTAATTGAATGTTTTGTGAAAATAACTGAAAATTAATTTATGCTATATATTAACAATAAAATAATAGTTTACAATTTTTTTTTTCAAAAAAAAAATACATTTTTGGAAAGTTCAATCTTTTAGCTTTCATTTGATACCAAATTTGTTATGGTACAACGAATTTGAAAAATCAGTGGTTATGTCAATGTTTGCTTGGAATTGCCCAGGTAGTTCCTTAGCATTGTGTGCGCCCACAAGGTTGCCTGGCTGGAATGCTCCCCAGGGAGTGAAAAAATGCACTTTGTGTGTTGGTTTGATTGAATAATGCATCTGATGACCGGGGTAATAATATCACCGTAAAGCGCTAAGAGATAGGCGCTATATAAGGCCAAATAAAAAAAAAAACATGTTTAGCGTCCCCGCCCGCTTCCTTTTTGGAGGCCGCCTGCTTTTTCTTTTCTTTTTTTTTTTTGTGAAAAATGTAAAAAAAAAATGTAAAAAAAAAAAAAAAAAAATGTAAATTTCGTGATTTTTTTTTGGGAAAAAATGATCTTGAAAAAGATCGTACTTTTAATATAGACTCATTCGTTATTTTGGATAAATGGGTCAGTCGGCCATTTTGAAAAAAGTCGGCCATTTTGAAAAAAGTCGGCCATTTTGAAAAAAAAAAAAAAAAAAAAAAAAGGGCCTCCTCCTTCCTTTTTTCAAAAGAGCAGGACGCTAAACATGTTTTTTTTTTATTTGGCCTAAATCGAGTATATTATTATTATTATTAACTGTAATGGTCACTATTGCCCTGGGGTGTTTCACAAAGATCCTAAGTTGATCTTAGCACTAAGATGGTCTTAAATATTATCATGGAAAGCCATTAGTGTCTTGAAACATTTTTGTAAAAGTTATGTTGAAATGCATAAAATGTTGATTCAAATCATATTTTCTAATTATCAAAGAGATTTCATGAATTTGATGTGAAGATTATGAATCTCTTTGATAATTAGAAAATATGTATGATTTGAATCAACATTTTATGCATTTCAACATAACTTTTACAAAACTGTTTCAAGACACTAATTTGGCTTTCCATAATAAGACCATCTTAGTGCTAAGATCAACTTAGGATCTCTGTGAAACACCCCCCTGTTGAAGATCCTGCTTGGATCGAAAGCTAGGCTCCAGCTGACTCTTTATTATACTGGTGATTTTTTAGTAGATAAGTAGTTTTCAGCAGTATTTTTCTTCATAAACTAGAGAGATCAGTGGACTAATGGCTAGTGATTTTTTAGTGTGGAGCCTCTGCCGCCTAAAGACTAGTCTAGTTTTAGACCCTTATAGAACTTATTCACTCCTATATAGTGCCACCAACGAGAGATCTGCGCCACCCCAGTGACCACCAGATCACTGGGGTGGCGCAGATCACTGCTCATGGCGCAGATCTCTCGTTGGTGGCGCTATATATACGTAGGAGTGAATAAGTTCTACAAGGGTCTAATACTAGACTACCTAAATACTAACCCCTTGCACAGCTAAATGCTACAAACGATTGAGGATAATTGGTGTTTAGTGGATAATGTGCAGTGATGGCTATTACGAGTGATTAACCTGAAGATAATTGTAGATAAAGATATAAAGGGTTTCTCAATTGGATTGGCCGATACACTTCAAAGAGCATCCTTACCTTCTTTTTAGGGGCAGGGAAAAACAAAAATATTTTGGGGGGCTACTTCTCAAGCTTACCTGCATGGAAATAACACTTTAGGGGCATTGAAATCTGTGCAAATTTACAGTGGCTTTTTAAAGATTTTCGGGGGCGAATTCGCCCTGAGCCCCAGTGTATTTTTTTCACTGCTTCATGTCATGGAGGAGGTAAGGTGCTTCTCTTTTGCCAATCAGGGCTTTATAAAAGAACAAAAATGCTTACCCAACAAGTAACAAGTTGCTGTGTATGATTTTCTTGCATTTTACCCATACCGCATATAATCCTGTAAATCAAACATGTTCTCATGATAATATGGAATTAGATTACTTGCCCATGGCATTCAGACAAGTGGTTTTGTAGATAATTGACTTATTCTTGTTACGGTTGTCTAGTATTTTTATCGTTGTCAGAAAGATGATTATGAAAAATCAATAATTGCCGTCCTCTCTCCTTCCCTTCCAGTCCTCAGCGAGAATGTGCCGTCGTGCGACTTCAACATGCGGCGCAACGGCTTCCGCCCCACCTCCAAGAACACCTTCATGACGCGGGGCGAGCAGAACGTCTCGGTGGCCGCCTTCCGGCACACTCACGCATCCTCCATGGACCCCGTCAACTCCCTCTCCATCACCAACACTGGACCCCTTGGGGGCGTCGGGGGAGGGGTGACACAATCGGCATCATCGTCGGGGGCGCCAGGGATGCTGCGTGGCCAGAGTATGGGCTTCGGGAGTCGGGAAGGACTCGCAACGTCGGGGCTCAACAACAGTGGCAGCGGTGGCGGTTCAGGGAGTCAGGGTAGACTTGGGAAGGCGAGGAGATCGTACTTCACTGGGCAGAGCGAGAAAAACAGACGTGAGTTCATCAATGCAGTGATTATAGCTATTTGTATTATATTTTGAAATACAAATGAAGTAGTTCATGAATAAGTTTGTAGCTACAATCAAACCTGCCTTAGTAGCCACCTGTCTATAAAAGCCCATCTGTCTATAGTCACCAAAGACCCTATCACCAAAAGTGATCACTTGGGAATATTTTTCATTGAACCTGTCTAGAGGTTACCTGTCTACAGTGGCCACCTTTCTTACCTAAGGGTGTATACACAGGTTTGACTTTATATGATTTACTTGATAGAAACCATTATACGAGTGAGAACAGTTAACTTTGCAAAGTCAACCATTCCTTGTAGGTACATTTGTTATGCATTACCCTGTTATCAGTATAATTTGCAATAAATGCAAGCATTGAAAATCATGGATGACAGAGAGCAGTATAAAATAAGCGAACTTATATACATGTATAGCTTAACAGTTATCAAGTTATACCAATATAATATTAGACACATACTTAAAAAAATAAAGAAGAAAGCTTTCAAGCTGTATTTTGGTTTGAAATTTTCTTTGATATATTATTTTATTGTATGGGGCGCTTTTTATACAAGCTTGTAGTAATCCCCAGTACACATTTTACACTGTATTATATCTTGTATTTTATATTGTGAATAAACTGAATTTAATTGCATTGAAAAACTGAATTGAAAGCATCATAATCTTTATTGTGTACACACTTTGTGCAAATAATCAGTTTCATTAACCCACTAATTTAAATTTTTTGTTTGCTTTTTTAATCTCTCTTTATGCAGAGAACCAGTACCAGTTCCAGGACCCAGCATCTGGAGCTACTTCGGACTTCCAGCAGCGACTATCAGAACTAACCTCCTTGGAGAGTGATACGATCCGATACGAAAGGACTAAAAAGGCAAAGAAAAAGTCCAAGCAAGATTCAGGCTGATCGACAGAATTCTGCAAAGATTCTTTTTATATTTGATGTCATGCCATGTGGACTACCTGTGTATTAACCTACTGTGTATGCATGTTACAAATCTTGCCGAACTGAGCTTGTACAAATACAAGGACGACTTGATCGATTGAAATGCGATAAGCAAGTGAAGAAAAGGCCAAGCATGATTCAGGCTGATCCATGGGAATTTCACATCAGGTTTTCTTTTCAATTTTATGTTTTGACATTATATGGACTACCTGTGCATGAATTACACCATCCATGCCAAACAAGAACTGATGAAAACAACACACCTGTGATTCAAGAGAATTTATGGAAAAGCAGACAGGTGACAAGCTTGCCAAATTGAACATATTATACACAGGTGTGAATATTAATGAGCAAAACAGATGCATAAAGGCCTCATGGCTGCAGCCTCCTCATGTACTCTTCTTTTACCAGTCTATTTCCACATTTGGAAAATAGGGTCTTGTGAGAAGGCTAGCTGAAGTGTGACAAGCTATATTCAACAAAGGTGTGACTATTGATGAGCAGATCAGATGCGATAAGGCTCCATGGCTGATGCTTGTCATGTACGCTTGTGAGTCTTCTTTCAATAGTCGTCGTCCAACTTTAGACAATGGGCCTTGTGAGAATGCTAGCAGATGTGTGACAAGCTTGCCAAACTGAACACATTCAACAAAGGGGTGTATATTAACACGCAGATCGGATGTGAAAAGGCCTGATGGCTGCAGCCTCTTCATGCATTTCCTCGTTTACCAGTCTTTTTCTACATTCAGAAAATGGGGTCTTGTGAGAAGGCTAGCTGAAATGTGACAAGCCTGCCGAACTGAACTGTGAATTCAAAGACATTCCTCAATATAAATTGGGATACGGTAGATATTGATTGGCAGGGGATGAACAAGTTCAGCGAAAGATTCACAGAGAATCAAACTCATGAAACGAAGCTTTCGCAACCAGTCTCCAGATACACAGACTGTATGTGGTGTGATCTGAACGATGCATATATGCAGTTTGGGAGTGTGACCAAAGCGTCACTTCTCTTAGAAAGAGAGAAACGTGTTCTATGTGAAATAAAACAAATAATATTAACAGCAGCTTGTCAAAAAAGAAACAAAAACAATAATATAGATCTATTTCCTATGCAGTCAAAGTCTTCCTTCAATTTCTGAAAGTTTATCTGAGAGTATGTTTTCATGTGATAGAGCAATAATAATGTTTAATTAGGTATGATATTTTTACTTTGTTTGACAGGACTGAGAGAAAAGCAACTTAAAAACTTACTTTTTTTCGTTTTAAAAAACAGTATGGTTGTTTTTCAGCAGGTTTAGTGATATTTTATTGATTTGCCCTTATATTCATATTTCATGCATATTCTACCAACAGAGGTTGTTATTGGCAACCTGAAAGCTTGCCTGATATAGCAACATATAATGTTTAATGCAAAGTAGTTTGCAATTGATTGAACTAGGATTGGTTCAGTGGAATAGATTGTCTCCAGGGCGCTTGTTTCATGAAAGAGTCTTAGCTATGTATGTTGTCTTGGCCCCATTGAGAAAGGTACACGATTAATTGTAAGTCATATCATGTGACTAAATGGTTCAAATGCACACATTTTCTGACTTACAATCAATTGTAATTTACAATCGTTTGTAACTCTTTCTGCAACAGGGCCATGATCTTGCACTGAGCTATGGGGCTATGATAGCCATTGGAAATTTAAAAACTTTGTGTAGGGTTTTTGAACGCTGAGCTAGTTGCACCCTAGCTCTTTGCCAGATAAGATAAGACAATGGTCATAGCTAAGACCCTTCCATGAAACAAGCCCCAGTTATTTAGACATTAATTTGGTGCCTTTAGCAAATGTGTAGCATCAACATTGAAAAACAAGAAAGGAGTGCACATTCTATCTCCATTAGTTGACAAATGGCATGCGATAGCTATAGACAATGATTTAGACCATGAATAATAAAATTGCAAGACAATTATATAGCGCAAATTGCAATGAGCCTCTTAGCGCTTAAATAATGTTTTAATTATTACCCATTGTCATCAAATACATTTCAAACCTGAACAATGATATTGCATACTTTCTCAACTCCCTGGGGAGCATATTAGCCGAGCTGCCAGTGATGGTGGCGCTAAGGCTAATTAACACCCGGCCATGGTACCATGGTTTACACAAACCTCCTTTGAGATTTTCAGCCATGATGCACAGATAGATTTCCTGTCCCATATTTGATTGCTCTATCATTTTCAAATTGTTTCAGGCCCTAAAATTGAGATGTGCAGTCCCATTTATCCCTTACCTTGATATTTAGGTACAATTTGCCTTACATAACTTTTGTGACTGGATGTAGCAAAACCCTGCACTTGCCGTAAAGATCAAAATTGAGATATTCAAGCCATGAGAAAGACCTCATCACAAGCTTTCATTTGATGCTTTGTTCTAACTAATTGGTCAATAATTGGCGAAGATTTGATTGTTTGGCTATAGCCAGGCACATATTGTTTCAATATTTCAAACTTTAGTCACTTACAAACATTATGTGAACATAAATGCAGGGTTTTGCTATGTCCAGTCACAGTTTGCAGATCTGTTGATGACTGAATCATGAGGAATAGTTCAATACTCTTGCAGGTGACTGTCCTCATTTTAAAGTCGGATGTATAGTCTAAAAGACGTTCATGATATTGATTTTACAAAATTGTGTTGATTATTGATGCTTGAATTAAGAATGATAGTTCACACTATTTATAGGTGAACCTCCCCCCCCCCCCCCCCCCCCCCACCCAACTCAGGCAGTCAACCATACTCAGATTCTTAGAGATACCCCTTTTAAGGATGGAAATGGGCTAGGATTGTGACCCCCTATCACAGGCTTTTGGAAGGGAAGCCAGAAAAATGACCACCCTATCACAGGTTTTTGGAAGGGAAGCTAGCAAAATGACCCCCTAAATGTAGGAAGATTTGAAAAATACCCCTAATTAAAGATATTTTTGGGGGAAAATGCTATTTCAACGATTTTTCAGGATTGTTTTCCCGAAGTGAGCCCCTAAAACCTGCCCCTTTTCCCCAAAAATCAGGAATGCACATGCGGTACAGATGACCACCTGAGTGGGGGGGGGGGGGGGGCGCGGGAGGTGAACAGTCTTCAATTTAAATTTATTAATTATAGCATTTTGCACAATTATAGTCCATGCTATAGTTTACAATTTAAGTTGTGTAATGTTAATTATCCAAAACTGCATCACAAATCTCACTGATTATTGATGTTTGTATTATGAATAATAGTTCATGGTATTTTGCTGGTGTTTTCAGCTATTTATATTTAAATTATTTTAGGTCTTAAGTTGAAGGGGACAAGTCTTCATTTCTCTGAGCTTTACAAAATTTCCCACAATGTTTTGGTCGGTTTCCTCTGTGTGTGAATTTACAATTAGTTACTTTGCTTGAATTATGAATAATAATTCACAGTACTTGCAGGTGTATCACTTATTCATTTTTAAACTGTTCATGTTCAACTTATTTCTAATTTAAGATAATGGTGAGATAGCATACTTATACTTAAACGGCATTAAGCTTTACACATCTCACAATTACTAGTTATTATGCTTGAATTGGGAATAATAATACATCTTGGTAAAGGCAGGTGTACTGCCCCAGTTTTGTTCTTCGTTCATTTAGGGAGCGATTGAAGTGGTAGTCAAACCTGCTCTTAAAATTAGGAGCATGCAGATGTTTTTTTTTTGTCATCTACTCTTTAATTTCAATTTGTTAAATTTGTTTATATTGACATGCAGCAATATCTTGCTAATATTGTACAGCCAAACCTATGTATAGTGACCTGGGGAGTGTTTCACAAAAGTTGGATTTAAAATTATGGAAATTATGGAATAAAATATATTCATAAACGAAAATGCAAGAATTGTAGACTTTTCATATATGTACCAAAAACACATGAAAATATAAAATATGAATGAGCCGAATCAACATCTAAAGCCTTTTAAAAGAAAGGATCTTTGTGAAACACCCCCCCCCCCCATGTATAAAGGGAAACCAGAAAAGAATCCACTGAAGGTTGGCTACTATGCCATGTGTGACTACATTTACGAGCCAGTCCCTAGCTATATTACTAAGCTTGCAGGTAGTTCTGTAAGGAACACTATCATTACTAATCTAATTATTATTATTTGAATTGATTGCTTCTTTTTACCTAAATTTAAATCTCTTGAATATTTATCAACTTGTTGTCATTCCATCCAAAATAATGAAATCTATGTAATTTTGTAAATGACTATTGGGCATGGTAGATATTGATTTATATTGAGAATTTTGAAACATTATCATCTTTTCTTGTGTTGAATCTGGAATTGACTGTATATTACAGTTTCTGAAATAAACTGTTGAATTATATGAACTTGATGTTTTACAATATTTTATCTTTAACTCTTGTATCTTTAAACCATGCCCGTAGCCAGGGGGTGCCTTAGGTGCGTATGCAACCCCCCCCCCCCCCCCCTCCCACCAATTCAGAAGGGTCCACTTTTTATCGGTCTCGACCATCTAAACCAAGGTGTTAATTACGCGCACCCCCCCCCCCCCCCCCCCCCCGCGAAAAATCCTGGCTACGGGCCTAGCAGTATCAAGTAGAGTCAAATTAGAATGGGGCTATAGTTTGTTTGTGTTTATTTAAATGTTTTGTTAATGTGGGGGGGGGGGGGGGGGGGGGGGGGTGGTCAACACGACAGATTGTTGCCCGAGACCTGTGGTTTAGATGGTAGAGATTGATACAAAGTGAACTTTTCTGAAGGGGTGCATCCATGGAATAATGCTAGTAATTATTCACATCTAGTGCATTAGCTATTGTTTGTGTTTATTTGATTGTATGTGTATGTTTGTTTGTGTAGTGTAACTATATGTGTTTATGTGAATGTGCGTGTGTTTGTGTGAATCTGTATGTGTGTGTGTGCATATGCATGTGTTTGTGTGCATGTGCATGTGTTTATGTGAATGTACGTGTGTTCGTGTGAATGTGCGTGTGTTTGTGTGCATGAGCGTGTGTTTGTGAATTAGCGTGTGTTTGTGAATTAGTGTGTATTCATGTAAATGTAAGTGTGTTCACACCGGCATTCTTGTGGGGTCTCGTGTGGGTACAATTATATACTTGTGGGGTATTTTTTCCTTGTGGGGAATAAATCATAGACCCCACTAAGGAATAGCCTTAAATCGGCGTATTTAGCTTCAAAGAGTTATGTGACAAAATATTGTTACTGTGCCCCATAAGTGATACTTGAGGAAATTTTTTTTTCTAGACACACCCCTACCCTCCCATGCACTCAGAAGGTTGCCTTTTTTCGTTGCAAAGATTTTGTGAAAAAAAACAGTTTGTAGTAGCACTCCTTCAGCCTGTAGTAGCATAAGTACCCCACAAGTCGGGTGCCCACAAGTAGGCCCGGGTAAGTATGTGTGTGTTTGTGTGAATGTGCGTGTGTTTGTGTAAATGTACAGACCTTCACCACAGAGTCGGGACTACTGCATGAAAACACACAATTAAACTCGGGACATTTTAAAAAGTCGGGACCGAAATCCCGGTCCCCACATTTTTTACCGCTTATTTTGCGTGCAAAGTGATCTATAGATGGCGCTATTCATTATAAGCTATTAATACTAAAGTGCCGGAAATAATGTGTGTTTTCTTTTTTGTGTGTTTTGATGGCACGCTATTGAGAAAGACGCATTCATAGTTTGGAATTTTCCGGTGCCCTTGGTGGAATAACGCCATCTGTGGCGGTAAATGGCCATGCATGGAGCGTGATCATGGACGGCACTGATATTGGTGATGGATGGTCATGATAAATGAGGATGATGATGGTGATGGACGATAAGTGATGGTGATGAAGGAAGGTGTACCACAGGTTCATAATTGGACCCGGGACTACTAATAGAATATGCACGTAAAAGGTGGTCCTCGGATTGTTGTGTAGGTGTGTGTGTGTGTTTGTGTGTTTGTGTAAATGTTCATGTGTTTGTGTGAATGTGCCTATGCGTATGCGTATGTCAATGTGCGTGTGTGTATGTGAATGTGCGTGTAAATGTGCATGAGTTTGTGTGAATTAATGTGCATGTGTTCATGTGAATGTGCGTGTGTGTGTGTGAATGTGTTTGTGTGAATGTGCGTGTGTGTATGTGAATGTACGTATGTGTATGTGAATGTCCGTGTGTTTATGTGAAAGTGCGTGTGTTTATGTGAATGTGCGTGTGTTTGTATGAATGTGCGTGTGTGTATGTTAATGTGCGTGTGTTTGTGTGAATGTGCATGTGTTTTTTTTTATGTGCGTGTTTTCATGTGAATGTTTGCAAGTTTATGTGGATGTGCGATTGTTTACTGTGTGTTTGTGTGCATGTGCATGTATTTATGTGAATTAGCGTGTATTTGTGCAAATATACGTGTGTTTGTGTGAATGTGCGTGTGTTTGTACAGACCTTCACCACAGAGTCGGGACTACTGCATGAAAACACACAATTAAACTCGGGACATTTTAAAAAGTCGGGACCGAAATCCCGGTCCCCACATTTTTTACCGCTTATTTTGCGTGCAAAGTGATCTATAGATGGCGCTATTCATTATAAGCTATTAATACTAAAGTGCCGGAAATAATGTGTGTTTTCTTTTTTGTGTGTTTTGATGGCACGCTATTGAGAAAGACGCATTCATAGTTTGGAATTTTCCGGTGCCCTTGGTGGAATAACGCCATCTGTGGCAGTAAATGGCCATGCATGGAGCGTGATCATGGACGGCACTGATATTGGTGATGGATGGTCATGATAAATGAGGATGATGATGGTGATGGACGATAAGTGATGGTGATGAAGGAAGGTGTACCACAGGTTCATAATTGGACCCGGGACTACTAATAGAATATGCACGTGAAAGGTGGTCCTCGGATTGTTGTGTAGGTGTGTATGTGTGTGTGAATGTTCGTGTGTTTGTGTGAATGTTCATGTATTTGTGTGAATGTGCGTGTGTTTATGTGAATGTGCGTGTGTGTATGTGAAATGTGCGTATGAATGTGCATGAGTTTGCGTGAATGTGTGTGTGTTTATGTGCGTGTGTGTATGTGAATGTGCGTGTTTGTGTGTAAATGTGTTTGTGTGAATGTGCATGTGTGCATGTGCTTGTGTGAATGTGCGTATGTGAATGTGCGACGTGTGTGTATGTGCGTATGAGCATGTGCTTGTGTTTGTGTGCATGTGCGTATGTGTATATGTGTGTGCGTGTGTGTGTGTTTGTATGAATGTGCGTGTGTTTGTATGAATGTACATGTGTTTATGTGAATGTGCGTATGTGTATATGAATGGTTACAGTCCGTTATTCCGAAGGTTCGTTATTCCGAAGGTTCAGTTATTCCGAAGGTTCGTTATTCCGAAGGTTCGTTATTCCGAAGGTTCGTTATTCCGAAGGCTCGTTGATCCGAAAATAAAATCGGGTTCGTAATTGCGAAGGTTCGTTATTCCGATGTTCGTTGATCCGAAAATAAAATCGGTTTCGTTATTCCGAAAATTAAATCGGGCTTGTTATAATACTACAGTTTGTGTTTTGTTTATTTAATTTACAGCCTGCATTAAGCATACCCCTCCCCCTTTCCCTCCCTTGGCCAGACCAATCAAACATTTAAGTTTATTTTATCTCTTTATATGAAATTATAGCATTATAACAAACCCAAATTCATTTTCGGATTAACGAACCCGATTTCATTTTAGGAAAAGCGAACCTTCGGAATAACGAACCCTCGGAATAACGGACCTTCGGAATAACGAACCTTCGGAATAACGGACCTTCGGAATAACGAACCTTCGGAATAACGCACCTTTGGAATAACGAACCTTCGGAATAATGCAACAAATGTTCGGATTAACGAACCCTATTTCATTTTCGGATTAAAGAACACTCAGGTATATGAAATTTGCGTGTTCGGAATAACGAACCTTCGGAATAACGAACCTTCGGAATAATGAACCTTCGGAATAACGAACCGCACCCATATGAATGTATATGAATGTATATTAAATTGAATGTGTGTGTGTTTGTATGAATGTGCGTGTGTGTATGTGAATGTGCATGTTTATGTGAATGTGCGATTGTTTATTTGAATATTCGCATGTTTATGTGAATGTATGCATGTTTGTGTGAATGTGCGTGTGTTATGTGAATGTGCGTGTGCGTATGTCAATGTGTGCATGTTCGTGGTCGGACTGATTTAGGGGCACAACTATTATGTCTTTGTGTGCTTTTCCATGTCTCCCGGGTAATTGAAGTTTTGTAGATCACTGTGGTTTATCGGTTTGTCTGTTCTCGATCTTTCAAAGACTTTTTTTTATAATTTATAAAGTTGGTAATGAATGTATTCCTTCATAATTTTGTTTTACACTTATTTTAACCTTGAGCGTTGATATCACGTTATTCAATTTTTAAAGGCCATTTTTATTCCCCATTTGTTTGGAGATTCTTTACTTCTATCTCTCTCCATATCGTTATTTTTTTCATTTCTTTCTTTCTTTCTCTTGGTCCTCCTGTCTTTTCCGTTCATTTTCCTTCTTTCTGTCCTTCTTCTTTCTTCCTCTCTCTCTTTTCTGTTCTTATACGTCTTCCTTCTCTCGCACTCTCTCTTTTCTGTTGTTATACGTCTTCCTTCTCACTCACTCTCTCAAAAGTATGTTACATGTATAAGGGGCCTTGCAAAGTGAAACAAATTCCAAACGTCTGAATAAGATTTGGAAGTTGGTGGGTGTGTCCAGGGCCGTTTTAGATTTAAAAAAAAAAAAACAATTGGAAAAAACCCCAAATAAAGATTTAGTGTCAAAAACTGCACTTCACTCTTGTCAAATCATATAAATGACTATGAAAAAGTAATTGCAAGGCTGATAAGACTGGTGCCCAGCTAAAATATAATTCACTTCATACAGGCTCGATCAATTTGAACTGCGGTGGAGCCTTTTTGTGACGAGCATCTTGAGCCCATTGAATTTTTCTCGTTTTGGGGGCAAAATAAAACAAAGAAAATGAGAATAGGATGAGATGTGTGCGCGTGTGTTAGTCAGTGCAGTGATTGAAGGATCCGCAGGATTTTACCTGACAGGGACCGCGACGGGAACGCTCCTTCATTGGCCCCCGGTTAGTTTACCATCACCGTGCTACCATAGCATTCTCTAACAAAACATTCCTACTACTTGGCATGCATGACTGGAAGAACCGAACCTAGGATACGGAATTTCTGCCCCCGGACCCAATCAAAAGTGACTTTGCGTACGCGCTTGCAAGAGACATGCAGACCAAGTTGTGAGCACGTTTTGTATGAGAACACCATCACCGCTGTCCATCTGAAAAGAAAAAAGAAAGGTGTGTAGCTCCATCTAAAAAGAAAAAAGAAAGGTGTGTAGCTCCATCTAAAAAGAAAAAAGAAAGGTGTGTAGCTCCATCTAAAAAGAAAAAAGAAAGGTGTGTAGCTCCATCTAAAAAGAAAATAGAAAGGTGTGTAGCTCCATCTAAAAAGAAAATAGAAAGGTGTGTAACTCCATCTAAAAAGAAAAAAAAGAAAGGTGTGTAGCTCCATCTACAAATAAAAAAGAATGGTGTGTAGCTCCATCTAAAGGAAAAAAAGAAAGGTGTGTAACTCCATCTAAAAAAAAAAGTGGGGTTTCCATCTGTTCCGTCCATCTGAAAAAAAGAGAAAGGGAGGGCGGGCCTCCCGAGCGGAGGGACGGGTGGGGACGACCCGGGAGGAGGGGGGGGGGGGGGGCGGGGCCTTCCGAGCGGGGGACTGGGGACGTCTGCTCTTCCGTCTGCTTTCTGGACTGCTCCTCGTCTGCACTTCCGTCTGCTTTTCCGTCTGCACTTCCGTCTGCTCTTCCGTCTGCACTTTAGGCGGCTCATCACTTTAAGTCAGCAACATCACTTTAAGTCAGCAACATCACCTTAAGGCAGCAACATCACTTTAAGGCAGCGACTTCACTTTAAAGCAGCAACATCACTTTAGGCAGCTCATCACTTTAAGCCGCTCATCATTTTAGGCAGCTCATCACATTAAGCAGCGCATCACTTTAAGCAGCTCATCACTTTAAGCAGCTCATCACTTTAGGCAGCTCATCACTTTAGGCAGCTCATAACTTTAGGCAGCTCATCACTTTAGGCAGCTCATCACTTTAAGCAGCTCATCACTTTAAGCAGCTCATCACTTTAAGCAGCTCATCACTTTAAGCCGCTCATCACTTTAAGCCGCTCAACACTTTAAGCCGCTCATCACTTTAGGCAGCTCATCACTTTAAGCAGCTCATCACTTTAAGCAGCTCATCACTTTAAGCCGCTCATCACTTTAAGCCGCTCAACACTTTAAGCCGCTCATCACTTTAGGCAGCTCATCCCTTTAAGCGGCTCATCACTTTAGGCAGCTCATCATTTTAGGCAGCTCATCACTTTAGGCAGCTCATCACTTTAGGCAGCTCGTCACTTTAAGCCGCTCATCACTTTAGGCAGCTCATCACTTTAGGCAGCTCATCACTTTAAGCAGCTCATCACTTTAAGCAGCTCATCATTTTAAGCCGCTCATCACTTTAAGCCGCTCATCACTTTAAGCCGCTCGTCACTTTAGGCAGCTCATCACTTTAGGCAGCTCATCACTTTACGCAGCTCATCACTTTAGGCAGCTCATCACTTTAAGCCGGTAATAACTTTAGGCAGCTCATCACTTTAAGCAGCTCATCACTTTAGGAAGCTCATCACTTTAAGCCGCTCATCACTTTAGGCCGCTCATCACTTTAGGCAGCTCATCATTTTAGGCAGCTCATCACTTTAGGCAGCTCATCACTTTAGGCAGCTCGTAACTTTAGGCAGCTCATCACTTTAAGTCGCTAATCACTTTAGGCAGCTCATCACTTTAGGCAGCTCATCACTTTAAGCAGCTCATCACTTTAAGCAGCTCATCACTTTAGGCAGCTCATCACTTTAGGCAGCTCATCACTTTAGGCAGCTCATCACTTTAAGCCGCTCATCACTTTAGGCAGCTCATCACTTTAGGCAGCTCATCACTTTAAGCAGCTCATCACTTTAAGCAGCTCATCATTTTAAGCCGCTCATCACTTTAAGCCGCTCATCACTTTAAGCCGCTCGTCACTTTAGGCAGCTCATCACTTTAGGGCAGCTCATCACTTTAGGGCAGCTCATCACTTTAGGGCAGCTCATCACTTTAGGGCAGCTCAACACGTTAGGGCAGCTCATCACTTTAGGGCAGCTCATCACTTTAGTGCAGCTCATCACTTTAGGGCAGCTCATCACTTTAGTGCAGCTCATCACTTTAGTGCACCTCATCACTTTAGGGCAGCTCATCACTTTATGGCACCTCATCACTTTAGGGCACCTCATCACTTTAGGGCAGCTCATCACTTTAGGGCAGCTCATCACTTTAGGGCACCTCATCACTTTAGGGCACCTCATCACTTTAGGGCACCTCATCACTTAAGGGCAGCTCATCACTTTAGGGCACCTCATCACTTTAGGGCAGCTCATCACTTTAGGGCAGCTCATCACTTTAGGGCACCTCATCACTTTAGGGCAGCTCATCACCTTAGGGCACCTCATCACGTTAGGGCAGCTCATCACTTTAGGGCACCTCATCACTTTGTGGCACCTCATCACTTTAGGGCAGCTCATCACTTTAGGGCAGCTCATCACTTTAGGGCACCTCATCACTTTAGGGCAGCTCATCACTTTAGGGCACCTCATCACCTTAGGGCACCTCATCACTTTAGGGCACCTCATCACTTAAGGGCAGCTCATCACTTTAGGGCAGCTCATCACTTTAGGGCAGCTCATCACTTTAGGGCAGCTCATCACTTTAGGGCACCTCATCACTTTAGGGCACCTCATCACTTTAGGGCACCTCATCACTTTAGGGCACCTCATCACTTTAGGGCAGATCATCACTTTAGGGCAGCTCATCACTTTAGTGCACCTCATCACTTTAGGGCAGCTCATCACTTTAGGGCACCTCATCACTTTAGGGCACCTCATCACTTTAGGGCACCTCATCACTTTAGGGCAGCTCATCACTTTAGGGCACCTCATCACTTTAGGGCAGCTCATCACTTTAGGGCACCTCATCACTTTAGGGCAGCTCATCACTTTAGGGCAGCTCATCACTTTAAAGCAGCTCATCACTTTATGGCAGCTCATCACTTTAGGGCAGCTCATCACTTTAGGGCACCTCATCACTTTAGGGCACCTCATCACTTTAGGGCAGCTCATCACTTTAGGGCAGCTCATCACTTTAGGGCAGCTCATCACTTTAGGGCAGCTCATCACTTTAGGGCACCTCATCACTTTAGGACACCTCATCACTTTAGGGCACCTCATCACTTTAGGGCAGCTCATCACTTTAGGGCACCTCATCACTTTAGGGCAGCTCATCACTTTAGGGCACCTCATCACTTTAGGGCAGCTCATCACTTTAGGGCAGCTCATCACTTTAGGGCACCTCATCACTTTAGGGCAGCTCATCACTTTAGGGCAGCTCATCACTTTAGGGCAGCTCATCACTTTAGGGCACCTCATCACTTTAGGGCACCTCATCACTTTAGGGCAGCTCATCACTTTAGGGCAGCTCATCACTTTAGGGCAGCTCATCACTTTAGGGCACCTCATCACTTTAGGGCAGCTCATCACTTTAGGGCACCTCATCACTTTAGGGCAGCTCATCACTTTAGTGCACCTCATTACTTTAGGGCAGCTCATCACTTTAGGGCACCTCATCACTTTAGGGCAGCTCATCACTTTAGGGCACCTCATCACTTTAGGGCAGCTCATCACTTTAGGGCAGCTCATCACTTTAGGGCACCTCATCACTTTAGGGCAGCTCATCACTTTAGGGCAGCTCATCACTTTAGGGCAGCTCATCACTTTAGGGCACCTCATCACTTTAGGGCACCTCATCACTTTAGGGCAGCTCATCACTTTAGGGCAGCTCATCACTTTAGGGCAGCTCATCACTTTAGGGCACCTCATCACTTTAGGGCACCTCATCACTTTAGGGCACCTCATCACTTTAGGGCAGCTCATCACTTTAGTGCACCTCATTACTTTAGGGCAGCTCATCACTTTAGGGCACCTCATCACTTTAGGGCACCTCATCACTTTAGGGCACCTCATCACTTTAGGGCAGATCATCACTTAAGGGCAGCTCATCACTTTAGGGCAGCTCATCACTTTAGGGCACCTCATCACTTTAGGGCAGCTCATCACTTTAGGGCACCTCATCACTTTAGGGCAGCTCATCACTTTAGGGCAGCTCATCACTTTATGGCAGCTCATCACTTTAGGGCAGCTCATCACTTTAGTGCACCTCATCACTTTAGGGCACCTCATCACTTTAGGGCAGCTCATCACTTTAGGGCAGCTCATCACTTTAGGGCAGCTCATCACTTTAGTGCAGCTCATCACTTTAGGGCAGCTCATCACTTTAGGGCAGCTCATCACTTTAGGGCAGCTCATCACTTTAGGGCAGCTCATCACTTTAGGGCAGCTCATCACTTTAGTGCACCTCATCACTTTAGGGCAGCTCATCACTTTAGGGCAGCTCATCACTTTAGGGCACCTCATCACTTTAGGGCACCTCATCACTTTAGGGCAGCTCATCACTTTAGGGCACCTCATCACTTTAGGGCACCTCATCACTTTAGGGCAGCTCATCACTTTAGGGCACCTCATCACTTTAGGGCAGCTCATCACTTTATGGCAGCTCATCACTTTAGGGCAGCTCATCACTTTAGTGCACCTCATCACTTTAGGGCACCTCACCACTTTAGGGCAGCTCATCACTTTAGGGCAGCTCATCACTTTAGGGCAGCTCATCACTTTAGGGCAGCTCATCACTTTAGGGAACCTCATCACTTTAGGGCAGCTCATCACTTTAGGGCAGCTCTTCACTTTATGGCAGCTCATCACTTTAGGGCAGCTCATCACTTTAGTGCACCTCATCACTTTAGGGCACCTCATCACTTTAGGGCAGCTCATCACTTTAGGGCAGCTCATCACTTTAGGGCAGCTCATCACTTTAGGGCAGCTCATCACTTTAGGGCAGCTCATCACTTTAGGGCAGCTCATCACTTTAGGGCAGCTCATCACTTTAGGGCAGCTCATCACTTTAGTGCACCTCATCACTTTAGGGCAGCTCATCACTTTAGGGCAGCTCATCACTTTAGGGCACCTCATCACTTTAGGGCACCTCATCACTTTAGGGCAGCTCATCACTTTAGGGCACCTCATCACTTTAGGGCAGCTCATCACTTTAGGGCAGCTCATCACTTTAGGGCAGCTCATCACTTTAGTGCACCTCATCACTTTAGGGCACCTCATCACTTTAGGGCAGCTCATCACTTTAGGGCACCTCATCACTTTAGGGCAGCTCATCACTCTAGGGCAGCTCATCACTTTAGGGCAGCTCATCACTTTAGGGCAGCTCATCACTTTAGGGCACCTCATCACTTTAGGGCAGCTCATCACTTTAAGGCAGCTCATCACTTTATGGCAGCTCATCACTTTAGGGCAGCTCATCACTTTAGTGCACCTCATCACTTTAGGGCACCTCATCACTTTAGGGCAGCTCATCACTTTAGGGCAGCTCATCACTTTAGGGCAGTTCATCACTTTAGGGCACCTCATCACTTTAGGGCAGCTCATCACTTTAGGGCAGCTCATCACTTTAGGGCAGCTCATCACTTTAGTGCACCTCATCACTTTAGGGCACCTCATCACTTTAGGGCAGCTCATCACTTTAGGGCAGCTCATCACTTTAGGGCAGCTCATCACTTTAGGGCAGCTCATCACTTTAGGGCAGCTCATCACTTTAGGACAGCTCATCACTTTAGGGCAGCTCATCACTTTAGGGCAGCTCATCACTTTAGGGCACCTCATCACTTTAGGGCAGCTCATCACTTTAGGGCAGCTCATCACTTTAGGGCACCTCATCACTTTAGGGCAGCTCATCACTTTAGGGCAGCTCATCACTTTATGGCAGCTCATCACTTTAGGGCAGCTCTTCACTTTAGTGCACCTCATCACTTTAGGGCACCTCATCACTTTAGGGCAGCTCATCACTTTAGGGCAGCTCATCACTTTAGGGCAGCTCATCACTTTAGGGCACCTCATCACTTTAGGGCACCTCATCACTTTAGGGCACCTCATCACTTTAGGGCACCTCATCACTTTAGGGCACCTCATCACTTTAGGGCACCTCATCACTTTAGGGCAGCTCATCACTTTAGGGCAGCTCATCACTTTAGTGCACCTCATCACTTTAGGGCAGCTCATCACTTTAGGGCACCTCATCACTTTAGGGCACCTCATCACTTTAGGGCACCTCATCACTTTAGGGCAGCTCATCACTTTAGGGCACCTCATCACTTTAGGGCAGCTCATCACTTTAGGGCACCTCATCACTTTAGGGCACCTCATCACTTTAGTGCAGCTCATCACTTTAGGGCAGCTCATCACTTTATGGCAGCTCATCACTTTAGGGCAGCTCATCACTTTAGTGCACCTCATCACTTTAGGGCACCTCATCACTTTAGGGCAGCTCATCACTTTAGGGCAGCTCATCACTTTAGGGCAGCTCATCACTTTAGGGCAGCTCATCACTTTAGGGCAGCTCATCACTTTAGGGCAGCTCATCACTTTAGTGCACCTCATCACTTTAGGGCAGCTCATCACTTTAGGGCAGCTCATCACTTTAGGGCAGCTCATCACTTTAGGGCAGCTCATCACTTTAGGGCACCTCATCACTTTAGGGCAGCTCATCACTTTAAGGCAGCTCATCACTTTATGGCAGCTCATCACTTTAGGGCAGCTCATCACTTTAGTGCACCTCATCACTTTAGGGCACCTCATCACTTTAGGGCAGCTCATCACTTTAGGGCAGCTCATCACTTTAGGGCAGTTCATCACTTTAGGGCACCTCATCACTTTAGGGCAGCTCATCACTTTAGGGCAGCTCATCACTTTAGGGCAGCTCATCACTTTAGTGCACCTCATCACTTTAGGGCACCTCATCACTTTAGGGCAGCTCATCACTTTAGGGCAGCTCATCACTTTAGGGCAGCTCATCACTTTAGGGCAGCTCATCACTTTAGGGCAGCTCATCACTTTAGGGCAGCTCATCACTTTAGTGCACCTCATCACTTTAGGGCACCTCATCACTTTAGGGCAGCTCATCACTTTAGGGCAGCTCATCACTTTAGGGCAGCTCATCACTTTAGGGCAGCTCATCACTTTAGGGCACCTCATCACTTTAGGGCACCTCATCACTTTAGGGCACCTCATCACTTTAGGGCACCTCATCACTTTAGGGCACCTCATCACTTTAGGGCACCTCATCACTTTAGGGCAGCTCATCACTTTAGGGCAGCTCATCACTTTAGTGCACCTCATCACTTTAGGGCAGCTCATCACTTTAGGGCACCTCATCACTTTAGGGCACCTCATCACTTTAGGGCACCTCATCACTTTAGGGCAGCTCATCACTTTAGGGCACCTCATCACTTTAGGGCAGCTCATCACTTTAGGGCACCTCATCACTTTAGGGCACCTCATCACTTTAGGGCAGCTCATCACTTTAGGGCAGCTCATCACTTTATGGCAGCTCATCACTTTAGGGCAGCTCATCACTTTAGTGCACCTCATCACTTTAGGGCACCTCATCACTTTAGGGCAGCTCATCACTTTAGGGCAGCTCATCACTTTAGGGCAGCTCATCACTTTAGGGCACCTCATCACTTTAGGGCTCCTCATCACTTTAGGGCAGCTCATCACTTTAGGGCACCTCATCACTTTAGTGCACCTCATCACTTTAGGGCAGCTCATCACTTTAGGGCAGCTCATCACTTTAGGGCACCTCATCACTTTAGGGCACCTCATCACTTTAGGGCAGCTCATCACTTTAGGGCACCTCATCACTTTAGGGCAGCTCATCACTTTAGGGCAGCTCATCACTTTAGGGCAGCTCATCACTTTAGGGCACCTCATCACTTTAGGGCACCTCATCACTCTAGGGCACCTCATCACTTTAGGGCAGCTCATCACTTTATGGCAGCTCATCACTTTAGGGCAGCTCATCACTTTAGGGCAGCTCATCACTTTATGGCAGCTCATCACTTTAGGGCAGCTCATCACTTTAGTGCACCTCATCACTTTAGGGCACCTCATCACTTTAGGGCAGCTCATCACTTTAGGGCAGCTCATCACTTTAGGGCAGCTCATCACTTTAGGGCAGCTCATCACTTTATGGCAGCTCATCACTTTAGGGCAGCTCATCACTTTAGTGCACCTCATCACTTTAGGGCACCTCATCACTTTAGGGCAGCTCATCACTTTAGGGCACCTCATCACTTTAGGGCACCTCATCACTTTAGGGCACCTCATCACTTTAGGGCACCTCATCACTTTAGGGCAGCTCATCACTTTAGGGCAGCTCATCACTTTATGGCAGCTCATCACTTTAGGGCAGCTCATCACTTTAGTGCACCTCATCACTTTAGGGCACCTCATCACTTTAGGGCAGCTCATCACTTTAGGGCAGCTCATCACTTTAGGGCAGCTCATCACTTTAGGGCAGCTCATCACTTTAGGGCAGCTCATCACTTTAGGGCAGCTCATCACTTTAGTGCACCTCATCACTTTAGGGCAGCTCATCACTTTAGGGCAGCTCATCACTTTAGGGCAGCTCATCACTTTAGGGCAGCTCATCACTTTAGTGCACCTCATCACTTTAGGGCAGCTCATCACTTTAGGGCAGCTCATCACTTTAGGGCACCTCATCACTTTAGGGCACCTCATCACTTTAGGGCACCTCATCACTTTAGGGCACGTCATCACTTTAGGGCACCTCATCACTTTAGGGCACCTCATCACTTTAGGGCAACTCATCACTTTAGGGCACCTCATCACTTTAGGGCAGCTCATCACTTTAGGGCACCTCATCACTTTAGGGCAGCTCATCACTTTATGGCAGCTCATCACTTTAGGGCAGCTCATCACTTTAGGGCAGCTCATCACTTTATGGCAGCTCATCACTTTAGGGCAGCTCATCACTTTAGTGCACCTCATCACTTTAGGGCACCTCATCACTTTAGGGCAGCTCATCACTTTAGGGCAGCTCATCACTTTAGGGCAGCTCATCACTTTAGGGCAGCTCATCACTTTATGGCAGCTCATCACTTTAGGGCAGCTCATCACTTTAGGGCAGCTCATCACTTTAGGGCACCTCATCACTTTAGGGCACCTCATCACTTTAGGGCAGCTCATCACTTTAGGGCAGCTCATCACTTTAGTGCACCTCATCACTTTAGGGCAGCTCATCACTTTAGGGCAGCTCATCACTTTAGGGCACCTCATCACTTTAGGGCACCTCATCACTTTAGGGCAGCTCATCACTTTAGGGCACCTCATCACTTTAGTGCACCTCATCACTTTAGGGCAGCTCATCACTTTAGGGCACCTCATCACTTTAGGGCACCTCATCACTTTAGGGCAGCTCATCACTTTAGGGCAGCTCATCACTTTAGTGCACCTCATCACTTTAGGGCAGCTCATCACTTTAGGGCAGCTCATCACTTTAGGGCACCTCATCACTTTAGGGCACCTCATCACTTTAGGGCAGCTCATCACTTTAGGGCACCTCATCACTTTAGGGCAGCTCATCACTTTAGGGCAGCTCATCACTTTAGGGCAGCTCATCACTTTAGGGCACCTCATCACTTTAGGGCACCTCATCACTCTAGGGCACCTCATCACTTTAGGGCAGCTCATCACTTTATGGCAGCTCATCACTTTAGGGCAGCTCATCACTTTATGGCAGCTCATCACTTTAGGGCAGCTCATCACTTTAGTGCACCTCATCACTTTAGGGCACCTCATCACTTTAGGGCAGCTCATCACTTTAGGGCAGCTCATCACTTTAGGGCAGCTCATCACTTTAGGGCAGCTCATCACTTTATGGCAGCTCATCACTTTAGGGCAGCTCATCACTTTAGTGAACCTCATCACTTTAGGGCACCTCATCACTTTAGGGCAGCTCATCACTTTAGGGCAGCTCATCACTTTAGGGCAGCTCATCACTTTAGGGCAGCTCATCACTTTAGGGCAGCTCATCACTTTAGGGCAGCTCATCACTTTAGGGCAGCTCATCACTTTAGGGCAGCTCATCACTTTAGGGCAGCTCATCACTTTAGTGCACCTCATCACTTTAGGGCAGCTCATCACTTTAGGGCAGCTCATCACTTTAGGGCAGCTCATCACTTTAGGGCACCTCATCACTTTAGGGCAGCTCATCACTTTAGGGCACCTCATCACTTTAGGGCACCTCATCACTTTAGGGCAGCTCATCACTTTAGGGCAGCTCATCACTTTAGTGCACCTCATCACTTTAGGGCAGCTCATCACTTTAGGGCACCTCATCACTTTAGGGCAGCTCATCACTTTAGGGCACCTCATCACTTTAGGGCACCTCATCACTTTAGGGCACCTCATCTCACTCTAGGGCACCTCATCACTTTAGGGCAGCTCATCACTTTATGGCAGCTCATCACTTTATGGCAGCTCATCACTTTAGGGCAGCTCATCACTTTAGTGCACCTCATCACTTTAGGGCACCTCATCACTTTAGGGCAGCTCATCACTTTAGGGCAGCTCATCACTTTAGGGCAGCTCATCACTTTAGGGCAGCTCATCACTTTATGGCAGCTCATCACTTTAGGGCAGCTCATCACTTTAGTGCACCTCATCACTTTAGGGCACCTCATCACTTTAGGGCACCTCATCACTTTAGGGCAGCTCATCACTTTAGGGCAGCTCATCACTTTAGGGCAGCTCATCACTTTAGGGCAGCTCATCACTTTAGGGCAGCTCATCACTTTAGGGCAGCTCATCACTTTAGTGCACCTCATCACTTTAGGGCAGCTCATCACTTTAGGGCAGCTCATCACTTTAGGGCACCTCATCACTTTAGGGCACCTCATCACTTTAGGGCACCTCATCACTTTAGGGCACCTCATCACTTTAGGGCACCTCATCACTTTAGGGCACCTCATCACTTTAGGGCACCTCATCACTTTAGGGCACCTCATCACTTTAGGGCAGCTCATCACTTTAGGGCACCTCATCACTTTAGGGCACCTCATCACTTTAGGGCAGCTCATCACTTTAGGGCACCTCATCACTTTAGGGCACCTCATCTCTTTAGGGCAGCTCATCACTTTAGGGCAGCTCATCACTTTAGTGCACCTCATCACTTTAGGGCAGCTCATCACTTTAGGGCAGCTCATCACTTTAGGGCACCTCATCACTTTAGGGCACCTCATCACTTTAGGGCAGCTCATCACTTTAGGGCACCTCATCACTTTAGGGCACCTCATCACTTTAGGGCAGCTCATCACTTTAGGGCACCTCATCACTTTAGGGCAGCTCATCACTTTATGGCAGCTCATCACTTTAGGGCAGCTCATCACTTTATGTCAGCTCATCACTTTAGGGCAGCTCATCACTTTAGTGCACCTCATCACTTTAGGGCACCTCATCACTTTAGGGCAGCTCATCACTTTAGGGCAGCTCCTCACTTTAGGGCAGCTCATCACTTTAGGGCAGCTCATCACTTTATGGCAGCTCATCACTTTAGTGCACCTCATCACTTTAGGGCACCTCATCACTTTAGGGCAGCTCATCACTTTAGGGCAGCTCATCACTTTAGGGCAGCTCATCACTTTAGGGCAGCTCATCACTTTATGGCAGCTCATCACTTTAGGGCAGCTCATCACTTTAGTGCACCTCATCACTTTAGGGCACCTCATCACTTTAGGGCAGCTCATCACTTTAGGGCACCTCATCACTTTAGGGCACCTCATCACTTTAGGGCACCTCATCACTTTAGGGCACCTCATCACTTTAGGGCAGCTCATCACTTTAGGGCAGCTCATCACTTTATGGCAGCTCATCACTTTAGGGCAGCTCATCACTTTAGTGCACCTCATCACTTTAGGGCACCTCATCACTTTAGGGCAGCTCATCACTTTAGGGCAGCTCATCACTTTAGGGCAGCTCATCACTTTAGGGCAGCTCATCACTTTAGGGCAGCTCATCACTTTAGGGCAGCTCATCACTTTAGGGCAGCTCATCACTTTAGTGCACCTCATCACTTTAGGGCAGCTCATCACTTTAGGGCAGCTCATCACTTTAGGGCAGCTCATCACTTTAGGGCAGCTCATCACTTTAGTGCACCTCATCACTTTAGGGCAGCTCATCACTTTAGGGCAGCTCATCACTTTAGGGCACCTCATCACTTTAGGGCACCTCATCACTTTAGGGCACCTCATCACTTTAGGGCACGTCATCACTTTAGGGCACCTCATCACTTTAGGGCACCTCATCACTTTAGGGCACCTCATCACTTTAGGGCACCTCATCACTTTAGGGCAGCTCATCACTTTAGGGCACCTCACACTTTAGGGCAGCTCATCACTTTATGGCAGCTCATCACTTTAGGGCAGCTCATCACTTTAGGGCAGCTCATCACTTTATGGCAGCTCATCACTTTAGGGCAGCTCATCACTTTAGTGCACCTCATCACTTTAGGGCACCTCATCACTTTAGGGCAGCTCATCACTTTAGGGCAGCTCATCACTTTAGGGCAGCTCATCACTTTAGGGCAGCTCATCATTTTAGGGCAGCTCATCACTTTAGGGCACCTCATCACTTTAGGGCACCTCATCACTTTAGGGCAGCTCATCACTTTAGGGCACCTCATCACTTTAGGGCAGCTCATCACTTTAGGGCAGCTCATCACTTTAGGGCAGCTCATCACTTTAGGGCACCTCATCACTTTAGGGCACCTCATCACTCTAGGGCACCTCATCACTTTAGGGCAGCTCATCACTTTATGGCAGCTCATCACTTTGGGGCAGCTCATCACTTTATGGCAGCTCATCACTTTAGGGCAGCTCATCACTTTAGTGCACCTCATCACTTTAGGGCACCTCATCACTTTAGGGCAGCTCATCACTTTAGGGCAGCTCATCACTTTAGGGCAGCTCATCACTTTAGGGCAGCTCATCACTTTATGGCAGCTCATCACTTTAGGGCAGCTCATCACTTTAGTGAACCTCATCACTTTAGGGCACCTCATCACTTTAGGGCAGCTCATCACTTTAGGGCAGCTCATCACTTTAGGGCAGCTCATCACTTTAGGGCAGCTCATCACTTTAGGGCAGCTCATCACTTTAGGGCAGCTCATCACTTTAGGGCAGCTCATCACTTTAGGGCAGCTCATCACTTTAGGGCAGCTCATCACTTTAGTGCACCTCATCACTTTAGGGCAGCTCATCACTTTAGGGCAGCTCATCACTTTAGGGCAGCTCATCACTTTAGGGCAGCTCATCACTTTAGGGCAGCTCATCACTTTAGGGCAGCTCATCACTTTAGGGCACCTCATCACTTTAGGGCACCTCATCACTTTAGGGCAGCTCATCACTTTAGGGCAGCTCATCACTTTAGTGCACCTCATCACTTTAGGGCAGCTCATCACTTTAGGGCAGCTCATCACTTTAGGGCACCTCATCACTTTAGGGCACCTCATCACTTTAGGGCACCTCATCACTTTAGGGCACCTCATCACTTTAGGGCAGCTCATCACTTTAGGGCACCTCATCACTTTAGGGCAGCTCATCACTTTATGGCAGCTCATCACTTTAGGGCAGCTCATCACTTTAGTGCACCTCATCACTTTAGGGCACCTCATCACTTTAGGGCACCTCATCACTTTAGGGCAGCTCATCACTTTAGGGCAGCTCATCACTTTAGGGCAGCTCATCACTTTAGGGCACCTCATCACTTTAGGGCAGCTCATCACTTTAGGGCACCTCATCACTTTAGGGCAGCTCATCACTTTAGGGCAGCTCATTACTTTAGGGCACCTCATCACTTTAGGGCAGCTCATCACTTTAGGGCACCTCATCACTTTAGGGCACCTCATCACTTTAGGGCACCTCATCACTCTAGGGCACCTCATCACTTTAGGGCAGCTCATCACTTTATGGCAGCTCATCACTTTATGGCAGCTCATCACTTTAGGGCAGCTCATCACTTTAGTGCACCTCATCACTTTAGGGCACCTCATCACTTTAGGGCAGCTCATCACTTTAGGGCAGCTCATCACTTTAGGGCAGCTCATCACTTTAGGGCAGCTCATCACTTTATGGCAGCTCATCACTTTAGGGCAGCTCATCACTTTAGTGCACCTCATCACTTTAGGGCACCTCATCACTTTAGGGCAGCTCATCACTTTAGGGCAGCTCATCACTTTAGGGCAGCTCATCACTTTAGGGCAGCTCATCACTTTAGGGCAGCTCATCACTTTAGGGCAGCTCATCACTTTAGTGCACCTCATCACTTTAGGGCAGCTCATCACTTTAGGCAGCTCATCACTTTAGGGCACCTCATCACTTTAGGGCACCTCATCACTTTAGGGCACCTCATCACTTTAGGGCACCTCATCACTTTAGGGCACCTCATCACTTTAGGGCACCTCATCACTTTAGGTTAGGGCACCTACATCACTTAGGGCACCTCATCACTTTAGGGCACCTCATCACTTTAGGGCAGCTCATCACTTTAGGGCACCTCATCACTTTAGGGCACCTCATCACTTTAGGGCAGCTCATCACTTTAGGGCACCTCATCACTTTAGGGCACCTCATCACTTTAGGGCAGCTCATCACTTTAGGGCACCTCATCACTTTAGGGCACCTCATCTCTTTAGGGCAGCTCATCACTTTAGGGCAGCTCATCACTTTAGTGCCACCTCATCACTTTAGGGCAGCTCATCACTTTAGGCAGCTCATCACTTTAGGGCACCTCATCACTTTAGGGCACCTCATCACTTTAGGGCAGCTCATCACTTTAGGGCACCTCATCACTTTAGGGCACCTCATCACTTTAGGGCAGCTCATCACTTTAGGGCACCTCATCACTTTAGGGCAGCTCATCACTTATGGCAGCTCATCACTTTAGGGCAGCTCATCACTTTATGTCAGCTCATCACTTTAGGGCAGCTCATCACTTTAGTGCACCCTCATCACTTTAGGGCACCTCATCACTTTAGGGCAGCTCATCACTTTGAGGGCAGCTCCTCACTTTAGGGGCAGCTCATCACTTTAGGGCAGCTCATCACTTAATGGCAGCTCATCACTTTAGGGCAGCTCCTCACTTTAGTGCACCTCATCACTTTAGGGCACCTCATCACTTTAGGGCAGCTCATCACTTTAGGGCACCTCATCACTTAAGGGCAGCTCATCACTTTAGTGCAGCTCATCACTTTAGGGCACCTCATCACTTTAGGGCAGCTCATCACTTTAGGGCACCTCATCACTTTAGGGCACCTCAATCACTCTAGGGCACCTCATCACCTCTAGGCACCTCATCACTTTAGGGCAGCTCATCACTTTATGGCAGCTCATCACTTTAGGGCAGCTCATCACTTTAGGGCAGCTCATCACTTTATGGCAGCTCATCACCTTAGGGCAGCTCATCACTTTAGTGCACCTCATCACTTTAGGGCACCTCATCACTTTAGGGCAGCTCATCACTTTAGGGCAGCTCATCACTTTAGGGCAGCTCATCACTTTAGGGCAGCTCATCACTTTATGGCAGCTCATCACTTTAGGGCAGCTCATCACTTTAGTGCACCTCATCACTTTAGGGCACCTCATCACTTTAGGGCAGCTCATCACTTTAGGGCAGCTCATCACTTTAGGGCAGCTCATCACTTTAGGGCAGCTCATCACTTTAGGGCAGCTCATCACTTTAGGGCAGCTCATCACTTTAGTGCACCTCATCACTTTAGGGCAGCTCATCACTTTAGGGCAGCTCATCACTTTAGGGCAGCTCATCACTTTAGGGCAGCTCATCACTTTAGGGCACCTCATCACTTTAGGGCACCTCATCACTTTAGGGCACCTCATCACTTTAGGGCACCTCATCACTTTAGGGCACCTCATCACTTTAGGGCACCTCATCACTTTAGGGCAGCTCATCACTTAGGGCAGCTCATCACTTTAGGGCAGCTCATCACTTTAGGGCAGCTCATCACTTTATGGGCAGCTCATCACTTTAGGGCAGCTCATCACTTTAGTGAACCTCATCACTTTAGGGCACCTCATCACTTTAGGGCAGCCTCATCACTTTAGGCAGCTCATCACTTTAGGGCAGCTCATCACTTTAGGCAGCTCATCACTTTAGGGCAGCTCATCACTTTAGGGCAGCTCATCACTTTAGGGCAGCTCATCACTTTTAGGGCAGCTCAATCACTTTAGGGCAGCTCATCACTTTAGTGCACCTCATCACTTTAGGGCAGCTCATCACTTTAGGGCAGCTCATCACTTTAGGGCAGCTCATCACTTTAGGGCAGCTCATCACTTTAGGGCAGCTCATCACTTTAGGGCACCTCATCACTTTAGGGGCACCTCATCACTTTAGGGCACCTCATCACTTTAGGGCAGCTCATCACTTTAGGGCAGCTCATCACTTTAGTGCACCTCATCACTTTAGGGCAGCTCATCACTTTAGGGCAGCTCATCACTTTAGGGCACCTCATCACTTTAGGGCAACCTCATCACTTTAGGGCACCTCATCACTTTAGGGCACCTCATCACTTTAGGCAGCTCATCACTTTAGGGCACCTCATCACTTTAGGGCAGCTCATCACTTTATGGCAGCTCATCACTTTAGGGCAGCTCATCACTTTAGTGCACCTCATTCACTTTAGGGCACCTCATCACTTTAGGGCACCTCATCACTTTAGGGCAGCTCATCACTTTAGGCAGCTCATCACTTTAGGGCAGCTCATCACTTTAGGGCACCTCATCACTTTAGGGCAGCTCATCACTTTAGTGCACCTCATCACTTTAGGGCACCTCATCACTTAGGGCAGCTATCACTTTAGGCAGCTCATCACTTGTAGGGCAGCTCATCACTTTAGGGCAGCTCATCACTTTAGGGCAGCTCATCACTTTAGGGCAGCTCATCACTTTAGGGCACCTCATCACTTTAGGGCAGCTCATCACTTTAGGGCAGCTCATTCACTTTAGGGCAGCTCATCACTTTAGGGCACCTCATCACTTTAGGGCAGCTCATCACTTTAGGGCAGCTCATCACTTTATGGCAGCTCATCACTTTAGGGCAGCTCATCACTTTAGTGCACCTCATCACTTTAGGGCACCTCATCACTTTAGGGCAGCTCATTACTTTAGGGCAGCTCATCACTTTAGGGCAGCTCATCACTTTAGGGCACCTCATCACTTAAGGCACCTCATCACTTTAGGGCAGCTCATCACTTTAGGGACACCTCATCACTTTAGGGCACCTCATCACTTTAGGGCACCTCATCACTTTAGGGCAGCTCATCACTTTAGGGCAGCTCATCACTTTAGGGCAGCTCATCACTTTAGTGCACCTCATCACTTTAGGGCAGCTCATCACTTTAGGGCAGCTCATCACTTTAGGGCAGCTCATCACTTTAGGGCAGCTCATCACTTTAGGGCACCTCATCACTTTAGGGCAGCTCATCACTTTAGGGCAGCTCATCACTTTAGGGCAGCTCATCACTTTAGGGCAGCTCATCACTTTAGGGCAGCTCATCACTTTAGGGCAGCTCATCACTTTAGGGCCGCTCATCACTTTAGGGCACGCTCATCACTTTAGGGCACCTCATCACTTTAGGGCACCTCATCACTTTAGGGCACCTCATCACTTTAGGGCACCTCATCACTTTAGGGCACTCATCACTTTAGGGCACCTCATCACTTTAGGGCAGCCTCATCACTTTAGGGCACCTCATCACTTTAGGGCAGCTCCATCACTTTAGGGCAGCTCATCACTTTAGGGCACCTCATCACTTTAGGGCAGCTCATCACTTTAGGGCAGCTCATCACTTTAGGGCAGCTCATCACTTTAGGGCAGCTCATCACTTTGGGGCACCTCATCACTTTAGGGCACCTCATCACTTTAGGGCAGCTCATCACTTTAGGGCAGCTCATCACTTTAGTGCAGCCTCATCACTTTAGGGCAGCTCATCACTTTAGGGCAGCTCATCACTTTAGGGCAGCTCATCACTTTAGGGCACTCATCACTTTAGGGCAGCTCATCACTTAGGGCACCTCATCACTTTAGGGCACCTCATCACTTTAGGGCAGCTCATCACTTTAGGGCACCTCATCACTTTAGGGCAGCTCATCACTTATGGCAGCTCATCACTTTGGCAGCTCTCACTTTAGGGCAGCTCATCACTTTATGGCAGCTCATCACTTTAGGGCAGCTCATCACTTTAGTGCACCTCATCACTTTAGGGCACCTCATCACTTTAGGGCAGCTCATCACTTTAGGGCAGCTCATCACTTTAGGCAGCTCATCACTTTAGGGCAGCTCATCACTTTAGGCAGCTCATCACTTTAGGCAGCTCATCACTTTAGGGCAGCTCATCACTTTAGGGCAGCTCATCACTTTAGGGCAGCTCATCACTTTAGGGCAGCTCATCACTTTAGGCAGCTCATCACTTTAGGGCAGCTCATCACTTTAGGGCAGCTCATCACTTTAGTGGCACCTCATCACTTTAGGCACCTCATCACTTTAGGGGCAGCTCATCACTTTAGGGCGCTCATCACTTAGGGCACCTCATCACTTAGGGCAGCTCATCACTTTAGGGCAGCTCATCACTTTATGGCAGCTCATCACTTTAGGGCAAGCTCATCACTTTAGGGGCTCATCTTAGGGCACCTCATCACTTTAGGGCAGCCTCATCACTTTAGGGCAGCTCATCACTTTAAGGCAGGCTCATCACTTTAAGGGCACCTCATCACTTTAGGGCAGCCTCATCACTTTAGGGCAGCTCATCACTTTAGGGGCACCTCATCACTTTAGGGCACCTCATCACTTTAGGGCAGACTCATCTTTTAGGGCAACTAGGGCAATCACTTTAGGGCAGCTCATCACTTTATGGCAGCTCATCACTTTTAGGGGCAGCTCATCACTTTAGGGCAGAGCTCATCACTTTATGGC
>JBAMJV010002843.1:0-29193 GCA_037951105.1 Echinarachnius parma | reverse complement strand
GGTTATAATAATGTTTAATCATCATAATTTGTTTTTATTGTATACTGGCAACGTGAAATGTGTTAAGTCATTCCAATGACTCATTGACGGGTCGACGGGGCACAATGGGGAGAGGGGCACATGCCCCATCTTTTAATAATTTCAGTAAAACAAATATTTGTAAAAGGCGTAATGTAATGATTGATCACTGGTAATGATACCGTAGATCCCACGTTCGCATGATCGATTGCTTACCGTCCCAAAATATTACCACAACTAATAAAATCACATGGATTGATTTTTGTGGCATGCTTCCAGTAATTCATGCCACAAATAAATGCTGCCCATGTAGTATCAATTTCAGGGAAGTTTCGAACTTCAAGTGCCTTTAAATGAAATTGGATAAATAAGCAATCTAGAATTATACAATTACGTAGTAATCAGCTAGATCGAAGCCTCCACAAAACTCGAGGCGATTTTCAAATAAAATCAAACCGTGAAAAAATGAATATACATGTATATAATTCATTCAATATATACAATGACTAATACTAATTACGCTTAAATTATTGGGCCCTGTGAACATTATTTCTGACGAACAATGTCCTTTCAGTGGGCCCTCTAAAAAAATAAAAATCGGCCTAAAATGATGTAGTACAACAAATGGCTTAGCCGTCAGTGTGATAGTTCTTGCCACTCCCATGTATAAGCCAGTGGCATAGCGTGATCGGACTGATTTGGGGGGGGGGGGTGCACACCCTATGTATTTCGTTTTATTTTCTTCAAAAAATATGTCTCCTTATATTTTCTATTGTATTTTAATTTTTTTCTTCAAAATTATTGAGGCACGTAAGGGAGGTATTTGAATTTTTGGACAGTTTAAGAGTGCTTTCCTTTTTTTTTTTTTTTTTTTTTTTTGGGGGGGGGGGGGGGAGGGGGGGGGTTATCAAACTAATTAGGGGATATTAATTTCTAACTAATGCGGGAACATATTTCATATGCAGTGGTAGTGAAAGTTTTTTTCTGTCTACAGACGCGTTCAATGATTAATGATTCTTCACGTCTGATACTGTCCTTTATTTCCTTGTCAACATGCATGAGAAAGATGCATATTTCGAATCGGTCTGGTTAGCGCGAAGAGTTAGAATGGAGCACTGACTACGAGACTTAAACACAGTTCTTACTGCATAAGTACTATCCCTCTCATTAATGGGAACCTGGAACCATACCGCATTTATTAGCATCTCTCTAGTAGTACTCTATTTACATATTTAATTTTCTCGAAATTTGGTTATCCATAATTTAGCTTACTCAACCGATTTCTATAATGTGGGTATATATTATTTGCAATTTCTATCTCACAATTAACCATTTTTACAGCAACAAATAACTCTTCAAGATTTCAACACAATCGAAAACTTCCATAAAAAACAGATTACAAAATAATCGATCAAAACATGCAATGATCGATAAATGGTAATGATAGATCGATCACATGTTCGCATGATCTCTTGTTTATAGTCCCCAAATAATACCACAACTAATCGGATACCGGCTATCCTCTTTCCTATGCCACATATGTTTGTTATTATTCTACTAGCAGGATTAGCCTACTACCGCATTGATTTTCGTGTCATTATACCCCCCCCCCCCCCTCCCCCTTTAATTCAAAAGCACACAGAAAACGCTCTCCTACAGTATTAACAATTTAAAAGAGGTTTGGAAATGAGAAAACAGAAAAGTGGAAAGTTTGTATTCAAACTAACGAGTCACGGCGTTCTTCGCGATGCGCAACGATTTGAAGAACGAATTACGACTCGCAACCACTCGAGCGATTTTCTCCACGAATAATAATCCGTTGCTAGTCGCCGTAGAAATCGCCACTATGGGACCGCAACTTTTTTTTTCTGCCACGATTTTTCTACCGCGATAGTTCAAGAGAAAAGAAAAACGAACTGACTCGTCGAACAACGACAGAGAACGAATATTAGTTCTGAGTCGCCGTACAATTCTTCCCAATTCGTTGTTAAACCGTGGCTAAATAGAGTCGATTCGTTCTAGTAAACCGTTGTGAGTCGTTGCGAGTCGCCGTGAAAACCGTGAGCCACATGTGTTTCAATAAACACGTCTGTTTAATGCATTATAGTTTATTTCAAAGAAAGCATTGCGAGCCATACTTATATCTATACAGGGTGGCCCCCAAAAAACGATACCAAGTACAGTAAATTTGGTCGTGTAGTTTTTGTTTTAGGGCACTGTGCGTGACACCATGTCAGGTTCTCTTTTTTGTCAATTTTTACCAAGCCAGTGCTTGATACATCGCACGTACCGCCTTTCATAGCGCTGAACAAGGCGCGCAATTGTTAGTGTGCACTCAGCCGTGTGCCGAGAGAATGGGCATGTTCGTTCAAAGTTATTACGGGCAGATAGTGCGATGTAACTAAATGTAAGAAAATGGGCACCTGACATGGTGCCACTCACAGCGTCCTAAAACAAAAACTACACGACCAAAATTACTGTTCTTGGTTTCGTTTTTTCATTGGAAAAGACACCCTATCTGATGGACATAAATATGTTGGTACTATATTTTGGGAAGTGCCCCGTTCCGTTCTTTGGGGCCACCCTGTATAGTGTTCAATCGATCAATAAATCAATAAATCAATCATTCATTCAATCAATCATTCAATCACTCATTTAATCAATCAATCAATCGATCAATCATTAAATCAATTAATCAATCAATCAGTAAATCAATCAATCAATCCGTTAATCAATCAATCAATCAATCAATCAATCAATCAATCAATCAATCAATCAATCAATCATTCAATCAATCAATCTGTCAATCAATCATGTTGAAACAATTTGTTTCGAATATTCGGAATGTTGGAATGTTGGAATGTTCGGAAACTCGTCAATTGATATTAACATTTAAAGAATACTCCATATGTAACAAAATTATGTTAAAGCTCTGCTACTTGAAAAGTTCTATAAAAGAAAAAGAAACATTTATAAAAAAATTGTATATATAGTAGACATTGTTTCTCATCAACATAACAATTAATTATTTTCTCTATTTGAATGATATGACTCATCATACCTTTTGTAGAACCTCTAAGCACAATATATGCAGTACTAAGAGGATATATACAAAATTGTTCCCTTCGACGAGGCTGCTCTTTGCCGCTTCTGATGATTCTCTCAGTCGTAACCCAAAGTATAATATTTTTTTAAAGGGAGTTTCCACCTTTTGCAAGCCAAATTTCAAAAGTTTCGAGATTATTGTATTATGTCAAATAAAATGTAATTTAAGAGCTTGCCTGAAAAAATTAGGGCTTGAAATATCCTTTTCTTGGAGTTATATTGATTGTAAGACCTCCAAATAATAAAAGCAACGGACCGTCTTTTATATTGCATTACGAGTCTCCGCCTGTGCAAAATTTCGCTTACGACAGCTGTCGGCGCATTGCGGCGACCCACCCGTGGCCGCGCACAGGTTGTGATCGAACAACGGCGTAAGCGAATACTAACCAAAATACCAAGACTTAAAACACTTATTATTTAAATGTTCATGCTCCATTTCAGAGACCTTTTTCGTGGCATACCTGGAATAAATGTTGCTAGTATAGCTTAACGTGAATAACTGCAAAATTGTTGTAATATTAGGCCAAATCAGTTAAACACATTTATTGGCCGCTTTCTAGTTCGATGAAGGGATGATTTCTACACATGCGTTTTTTATTCATAGAATCCAAATTACAGGGTTGTTCGATCTGAAATTACACGTGGGTGTCATCCTCTGTCATCTACTGGAAACTGTTCAGACGATTTGCAAATGGCGGACACTCCATTCAATAGGTAACATTAATTTGCTTCACCATGAACTTTAGCCACCGATTGCTTATTGTCTACAAAATAATATTGGGCAATAATCATGAATTAGTAAAGAATACGATATATATAGCAATTATATAGTTGAGTTAATAAGGACAATCAACATCTTGTAAATGATGAGGAGCATGCCATTTAATGTTCAACTGGGCACTATATCGTACTTCTCATTCTAAAGTATTTTTGTTACGATTTGTAGCAATTTGTTTTTACCTTGTTCTGCATATGCAGTGGTAGGTTAACTAAGACATCGATGGTCACTGGAGTCAGAGTGTGTGAGAAAGTAGCTTCTCCCCCTTTGACGTGGATACTCTCTGCCTCTTCTGATGATTCCGTTCCTCTGACTGACACTTCGATGTCTTGCAGGTTCTTAGCTGAACGCAGCCACGCCCAGTCCCCGCACTCCCGAGGCAGACCAGGGAACTTCAAGCGTTGGATGTTAGTCAGGTGAGGCAGCGAAGTTACTTCTGTTGGGTCTGTGATGGTTACTTGCTGAAGGTTAGCGAAACCCTGGAGTCCATCGGCGAGTCTGCTCGACAGGCTGGATGTCAAGCGTGGCGTCTTAATCTCCATAAATGTTATCTGTACAGAAGATATATATGACTTTCAGTTTGATAATATTATTTTACGGTATTTATAAAGGTTATCAAATATTATTAATTTGTATTGCGTGCAAATATTTCAGTGTTTCCTAAATACGTATCAAGAGCCTATTATATGGTTTAGTCAGAGACTATATCATTGTACAAGTACTATAATCACACCAGCCGAGTACAGAGGGTGATATAAGTATCAATGTCAGCAGTTGATTTAAACAAGTCACTCAAATCTCGTCTTATCTCTGCAATTATAGGTTATAATAATGTTTAATCATCATAATTTGTTTTTATTGTATACTGGCAACGTGAAATGTGTTAAGTCATTCCAATGACTCATTGACGGGTCGACGGGGCACAATGGGGAGAGGGGCACATGCCCCATCTTTTAATAATTTCAGTAAAACAAATATTTGTAAAAGGCGTAATGTAATGATTGATCACTGGTAATGATACCGTAGATCCCACGTTCGCATGATCGATTGCTTACCGTCCCAAAATATTACCACAACTAATAAAATCACATGGATTGATTTTTGTGGCATGCTTCCAGTAATTCATGCCACAAATAAATGCTGCCCATGTAGTATCAATTTCAGGGAAGTTTCGAACTTCAAGTGCCTTTAAATGAAATTGGATAAATAAGCAATCTAGAATTATACAATTACGTAGTAATCAGCTAGATCGAAGCCTCCACAAAACTCGAGGCGATTTTCAAATAAAATCAAACCGTGAAAAAATGAATATACATGCATATAATTCATTTAATATATACAATGACTAATACTAATTACGCTTAAAGATAATGGTGAGTATTGGTCAAACTTAACTTTAGTAACCAAAACCTGCACGATTACGGTACAAACTAATAGTTATTACTTCACCATGCTCGAAAAGTATGCACAATTACAAACGACAAAGTAAAACCTCTGTTATCATTCAAAAATAGCCGTTACAACTCAAGTGTCAAATTAACTCTAGCGCGAAGCGATAGCGTTCTAGGTCCTAATACGGGACTGCAGTGCGCGGTACGGTAATACATGTAATACATGTACCGTGCATATTCATGTGTAACCGCAATCCCCGTTCGTTCGCCTTTCTAACACACGGATAGAAGTCCATGAGGCGCATAATATCACTGATTTTATGCGGAATGGAGTGGAAAATCATAATTTTAATCCACCCTATAGTTGGATCACATATTGGAGAGTGAATTGGTGGTAAGTACCGTATCATATGTATAGTTTTAAGCACAATTAGCGTGCACAAACATATCTATGTTCAGTCCTGTATTAGGAGCACCTATAACGTTAGGGCCTCGCGCTAGCGTTCTCTAAAAAGTGATACCCGGGCGTCAATCCTTTTATATCATATTTTGAAAGCAAATTTCACAACAATGAAAGCATTTGAAAGGGAATTATTATTATTTCCCATGTTTTTTTCGATGATCTTTCATTTGGAATTGAAATCAACCAAATCCGTTACAATTAATTTTGGGGGGGGGGGGGGGGGGGGCACTTTGGAAATTACCAATACTCACCATTACCTTTAAATTATTGGGCCCTGTGAACATTATTTCTGACGAACAATGTCCTTTCAATGGGCCCTCTAAAAAAATAAAAATCGGCCTAAAATGATGTAGTACAACAAATGGCTTAGCCGTTAGTGTGATAGTTCTTGCCACTCCTATGTATAAGCCAGTGGCATAGCGTGGTCGGACTGATTGGGGGGGGGGGGGGGGGGGCGCACACCCTATGTATTTCTTTTTATTTTCTTCAAAAAATATGTCTCCTTATATTTTCTTTCTTCAAAATTATTGAGGCACGTAAGGGAGGTATTTGAATTTTTGGACAGTTTAAGTTTGCTTTACCTTGTTTTTTTTTTTTTTTTTTTTTTTTTTTTTTTTTTTTTGGGGGGGGGGGGTGGTTATCATGGCAAACTAATTAGGGGATATTAATTTCTAACTAATGCGGGAACATATTTCATATGCAGTGGTAGTGAAAGTTTTTTCTGTCTACAGACGCGTTCAATGATTAATGATTCTTCACGTCTGATACTATCCTTTATTTCCTTGTCAACATGCATGAGAAAGATGCATATTTCGAATCGGTCTGGTTAGCGCGAAGAGTTAGAATGGAGCACTGACTACAAGACTTAAACACAGTTCTTACTACATAAGTACTATCCCTCTCATTAATGGGAACCTGGAACCATACCGCATGTATTAGCATCTCCCTAGTAGTACTCTATTTACATATTTAATTTTCTCGAAATTTGGTTATTCATAATTTAGCTTACTCAACCGATTTCTATAATGTGGGTATATATTATTTGCAATTTCTATCTCACAATTAACCATTTTTACAGCAACAAATAACTCTTCAAGATTTCAACACAATCGAAAACTTCCATAAAAAAACAGATTACAAAATAATCGATCAAAACATGCAATGATCGATCAATGGTAATGATAGATCGATCACATGTTCGCATGATATCTCGTTTATAGTCCCCAAATAGTACCACAACTAATCGGATACCGGCTATCCTCTTTCCTATGCCACATATGTTTGTTATTATTCTACTAGCAGGACTAGCCTACTACCGCATTGATTTTCGTGTCATTATACCCCCCCCCTTTAATTCAAAAGAACACAGAAAACGCTCTCCTACATTATTAACAATTTAAAAGAGGTTTGGAAATGAGAAAACAGAAAAGTGGAAAGTTTGTATTCAAACTAACGAGTCACGGCGTTCTTCGCGATGCGCAATGGTTTGAAGAACGAATTACGACTCGCAACCACTCGAGCGATTTTCTCCACGAATAATAATCCGTTGCTAGTCGCCGTAGAAATCGCCACTATGGGACCGCAACTTTTTTTTTTCTGCCACGATTTTTCTACCGCGATAGTTCAAGAGAAAAGAAAAACGAACTGACTCGTCGAACAACGACAGAGAACGAATATTAGTTCTGAGTCGCCGTACAATTCTTCCCAATTCGTTGTTAAATCGTGGCTAAATAGAGTCGATTCGTTCTAGTAAACCGTTGTGAGTCGTTGCAAGTCGCCGTGAAAACCGTGAGCCACATGTGTTTCAATAAACACGTCTGTTTAATGCATTATAGTTTATTTCAAAAAAAGCATTGCGAGCCATAATTATATCTATACAGGGTGGCCCCAAAAAAACGATACCAAGAACAGTCAATTTGGTCGTGTAGTTTTTGTTTTAATGCACTGTGAGTGACACCATGTCAGGTTCTCTTTTTTGTCAATTTTTACCAAGCCAGTGCTTGATACATCGCACGTACCGCCTTTCATAGCGCTGAACAAGGCGCGCAATTGTTAGTGTGCACTCAGCCGTGTGCCGAGAGAATGGGCATGTTCGTTCAAAGTTATTACGGGCAGATAGTGCGATGTAACTAAATAACTAAATGTAAGAAAATGGGCATCTGACATGGTGCCACTCGCAGCGTCCTAAAACAAAAACTACACGACCAAAATTACTGTTCTTGGTTTCGTTTTTTCATTGGAAAAGACACCCTATCTGATGGACATAAATATGTTGGTACTATATTTTGGAGAGTGCCCCGTTCCGTTTTTTGGGGCCACCCTGTATAGTGTTCAATCGATCAATAAATCAATCAATCAATCAATCATTCATTCATTAAATCAATCATTCAATCAATCATTCAATCAATCAATCAATCGATCAATCATTAAATCAATTAATCAATCAATCAGTAAATCAATCAATCAATCAATCAATCTGTTAATCAATCAATCAATCAATCAATCAATCAATCAATCAATCAATCAATCAATCTGTCAATCAATCATGTTGAAACAATTTGTTTCGAATGTTCGGAATGTTGGAATGTTGGAATGTTCGGAAACTCGTCAATTGATATTAACATTTCAAGAATACTCCATATGTAACAAAATTATGTTAAAGCTCTGCTACTTGAAAAGTTCTATAAAAGAAAAAGAAACATTTATAAAAATCGTATATATAGTAGACATGGTTTCTCATCAACATAACAATTAATTATTTTCTCTATTTGAATGATATGACTCATCATACCTTTTGTAGAACCTCTAAGCAGAATATATGCAGTACTAAGAGAATATATACAAGTTTGTCTAATGATATATATCCATGGCGTATATGTTGAGGAGGGGGGGGGGGGGGGGGGGTGGGGGGTGCATGGGATCAAAGTCAATTCACTTATTATTGTTTTATGATTCAAATTGTATTTACCTTTTCGCTTAGTGTTGGTGAAAGGTTTTCGAGGATATTCATCGCATCAGACCTGGACATGTCGATTGAGGCCTTATTCTGTTCAACGATAAATAGTTGTTCTTCTTCACCCGATGAATTACGCTGCGATATTTCTACTTCTTCCAAGAGTTGAGCCGAACGCAGGGCACTACAGACCGAGTCGATGCTGCAGTTCTCTGGAAGACGGAGTAGCTTCAACGATCGAATGTTGGCGAAGTGAGGTAGCGAGTCAACTGCCGTCGGTTCATTGATGGTCACCTTTTGGAGGTGTGGGAGGGATTGCAAACCATCACCGAGTCGTTGGGGCATGGTAGATGTCAATCGGGGCGTTTGTATCTCAATCGAAGTAATCTAAAAAAGATAAACGAAAAAGTTATCACGTATGTATCCAAATGTATATGCAGAGTATCCTGTTGCAGCCTAATGTAAACTCCTATTTAAAGGTAATGGTGAGTATTGGTAATTTCCAAAGTGCCCCCCCCCCCCCCCCCCAAATTAATTGTAACGGATTTGGTTGATTTCAATTCCAAATGAAAGATCATCGAAAAAAACATGGGAAATAATAATAATTCCATTTCAAATGCTTTCATTGTTTTGAAATTTGCTTTCAAAATATGATATAAAAGGATTGACGCCCGGGTATCACTTTTTAGAGAACGCTAGCGCGAGGCCCTAACGTTCTAGGTGCTCCTAATACAGGACTAAAATTAGATATGTTTGTGCACGCTAATTGTGCTTAAAACTGTACATATGATACGGTACTTACCACCAATTCACTCTCCAATATGTGATCCAACTATAGGGTGGATTAAAATTATGATTTTCCCCTCCATTCCGCAAACAATTTGTGATATTATGCGCCTCATGGACTTCTATCCGTGTGTTAGAAAGACGAACGAACGGGGATTGCGGTTACACATGAATATGCACGGTACTATACTATACATGTATTACCGTACCGCGCACTGCAGTCCCGTATTAGGACCTAGAACGCTATCGTCGCGCTAGAGTTAATTTGACACTTGAGTTGTAACGGCTATTTTTGAATGATAACAGAGGATTTACTTTGTCGTTTGTAATTGTGCATACTTTTCGAGCATGGTGAAGTAATAACTATTAGTTTGTACCGTAATCGTGCAGGTTTTGGTTACTAAAGTTAAGTTTGACCAATACTCACCATTATCTTTAAGGTCATAACATACAAGTTTTATGTCTAATGATATATATCCATGGCGTATATGTTGAGGAGGGGGGGGGGGGGGGGGGTGCATGGGATCAAAGTCAATTCACTTATTATTGTTTTATGATTCAAATTGTACATGTATTTACCTGTTCGCTTAGTGTTGGTGAAAGGTTTTCGAGGATATTCATCGCATCCGACCTGGACATGTCGATTGAGGCTTGTTTCCTTTCAACGATGAATAGTGGTTCTTCTTCACCTGATGGGTTACGCTGCGATATTTCTACTTCTTCCAAGAGTTGAGCCAAACGCAGGGCCCTACAGACCGAGTCGATGCTACAGTTCTCTGGAAGACGGAGTAGCTTCAACGATCGGATGTTGGTGAAGTGAGGTAGCGAGTCAACTGCCGTCGGTTCATTGATGGTCACCTTTTGGAGGTGTGGAAGGGATTGCAAACCATCACCGAGTCGTTGGGGCATGGTAGATGTCAATCGGGGCGTTTGTATCTCAATCGAAGTAATCTAAAAGATAAACGAAAGAGCTATCACGTATGTATGAAAATGTATAGCAGAGTATCCTGTTACAGCCTAATGTAAACTCCTATATAAGTTAATATGTAATGTTTATGCTACGAACAAAAAACAAGAAAAAAGTTAAATAACATGAAACAAGGATGTCAAACACTGAATTATTTTGGATGAAACAAATTACGATCAAATAAAGAATGTTATCTTCATGATTAACTAATTTAGAAAATCATTCGAAATTAGTGGGTACATTTCGCCTGTATGTGTGTTTGTCTCAGTAAATGTCTGTTTTAAGTGAGAAAAAAAGGTTCATACAAATCATAGACATGTTTATACATCAACGTAATAATACCACTACTAATATAATAATATGATGCATCTAGACAGGGTTTCTGAGCGCTGCAGCATTATTACTACCCTTGGTCATCAGGTAGAGTTCGAACCCGCGAAATTATCATGTGCACCATATCGACAACCAGGGGAGCATATTAGCCCGAGCAGCTCAGGGATTTACAGGCTTATTAATACCCAACCAAGTACCCATTTATACTAGCTCCTGGGTAGAGCGCAGCAATGTGGATGGCCATATATACCGATATATATATATCGATAGGATTTAAACTCGGCTCCCGTGATCGTAAGTCTAGCTCTCATCCATGCCACATCACGCCCACAAAAAGTTAAAAAGTTTAAACAAAATCACATAATTCACGTACAATAATCCTTATAGATAAATGTGGTCTCCAAAGAATACCATCTACATTGTTTATCTTATCTTTAATACTTTCCTTATGCTTTATTTTTTATTTTGTCCTCCATGAATTTACATCACTCCTTGATTTCTTCGAACATATGTGCAATATCGAAAAAAAAAAGCATTAGGACCATGACTCTTTTTGGCTAACCGGTACACGCACAAACCTTCATCTGCACACGGAAAGCTGATACGCAATAATCGAAATTAGCATAGTAGCATAGACTCATTGGCGTACCAGGATTTGTTCAAGGGGGAGGTATTTAATCGGCCAAGACCACTGGGTGAGAAATGTTTAAGCGGGGGGGGGGGGGGGGGGGGGGTTGGGCATGGGATCAAAGTCAATTCACTTATTATTGTTTTATGATTCAAATTGTACATGTATTTACCTTTTCGCTTAGTGTTGGTGAAAGCTTTTTAAGGATATTCATCGCATCCGACCTGGACATGTCGATTGAGGCTTGTTTCCTTTCAACGATGAATAGTGGTTCTTCTTCACCTGATGGGTTACGCTGCGATATTTCTACTTCTTCCAAGAGTTGAGCCGAACGCAGGGCCCTACAGACCGAGTCGATGCTGCAGTTCTCTGGAAGACGGAGTAGCTTCAACGATCGGATGTTGGTGAAGTGAGGTAGCGAGTCAACTGCCGTCGGTTCATTGATGGTCACCTTTTGGAGGTGTGGAAGGGATTGCAAACCATCACCGAGTCTTTGGGGCATGGTAGATGTCAATCGGGGCGTTTGTATCTCAATCGAAGTAATCTAAAAGATAAACGAAAGAGCTATCACGTATGTATGAAAATGTATAGCAGAGTATCCTGTTGCAGCCTAATGTAAACTCCTATATAAGTTAATATGTAATGTTTATGCTACGAACAAAAAACAAGAAAAAAAGTTAAATAACATTTAAACAAGGATGCATCTATACCGGGTTTCTCAGCGCTCCAGCATTATTACTACCCTTGGTCATCAGGTAGAGTTCGAACCCGCGAAATTATTATGTGCACCATATCGACACCCAGGGGAGCATATTAGCCCGAGCAGCTCAGGGATCTACAGGCTTATTAATACCCGACCAAGTACCCATTTATACTAGCTCCTGGGTAGAGCGCAGCAATGTGGATGGCCATATATACCGATATATATATCGATAGGATTTAAACTCGGCTCCCGTGATCGTAAGTCTAGCTCTCATCCATGCCACATCACGTCCACAACAAGTTTTAAAGTTTAAACAAAATCACATAATTCACGTACAATAATCCTTATAGATAAATGTGGTCTCCAAAGAATACCATCTACATTGTTTATCTTATCTTTAATACTTTCCTTATGCTTTATTTTTTATTTTGTCCTCCATGAATTTACATCACTCCTTGATTTCTTCGAACATATGTGCAATATCGAAAAAAAAAAGCATTAGGACCATGACTCTTTTTGGCTAACCGGTACACGCACAAACCTTCATCTGCACACGGAAAGCTGATACGCAATAATCGAAATTAGTAGCATAGACTCATTGGCGTACCAAGGATTTGTTCGAGGGGGAGGTATTTCATCGGCCAAGACCACTGGGTGAGAAATGTTTCAGCGGGGGGGGGGGGGGGGGGGGGTGGAGGGGCCCGTATATATTTTGTGAAGCCGAGACCCAGATTTTCGAGGCAGAGACCGAGACCATTGGTTGAGAGTCGTGCATCCATGGAGGTGGGGATTCATAGAAAATTATCGAATCCGAGACCGACTACCTTCTACATTTTCGAGGCCAAGAGAGGGATCGGTAAAAGTTTTGTTTAAAGTCATACCTGTAAAGTGTCCAAATCCACAAAAATTACTTGGAGCTTCCTCGTTTCTCTTCTACCGTGTTCTTTAGCTTATGGTAAAAGAAGAATAAAATAGGGTTTGATTTTTTCAAATGTCCCTTTAGTATGAAGATAATTATCATTTAAATGTTTTATTTCAATCACGTTGATTAACGCTTTTGATAAAAAGTACAATTGTCCTAGCTGAGAACGTCCGCATGCAGCACGCGTGAGAACATTCCGGAGATTGAACTTTGAGCCGAGCGAGTGCAAATTCCATGAATTCTGTACTACGTGTGTAAACATACACGGGTGCGAATATCTCAAACGGATCATTCATTACTGCGACAAATGTATGGCAGATCATCAGTATTCGGTGATAAAATATGAACTCAATATTCGTTTTTTTCACTAGGTAAACAGTGTTCGTTTTCTTTCAAACTTTCACAAATCTTTCAATTGTATTTTACAATGATATTGATATAGGATTGAAGTCTCAAATGTAGATCAGCCGAAACAAAACATGGGTAATGACCCTGAATATCCCGCACCCCTCATCAATACAAGTAAACGGAGAAGATCTACCTATAACTGAGAAGTTTACTTGCATGGGCAGGTGCAGGCAAAGACATTAAAGGGATATGTTAACTTTGTTGACGCACCCTCACAAGACCTGCACCACCTTTACCTAGCTAGCAGTTTATTTTAAAGCTATTACCACAAACATTACACAGAATTCGGCCCTAGCAGGGCTAGACACGTGATAGAATTGGGATCAATCACTCATCAAAGTCATAATAATTGGAATACGCTTTCTAACAGTTATAACAATACCTTTTTCTTGAGCACGTCTGGCAGAGCTTTCATTCCCACGGCAGTGTAGATGGTTGGCGAGGTCAATATCACAGACTCTGCTTGGATGAAACGATTTAGGATGCCAGACACGTTGCTTCCAAAATCCTGTGCTTCTGTGGACAAGTCCATAATAATACGTAATTGTTCGCTCTCTTCCAGATACCGAGATGATAGGATTGCACTTATGGCCTTGAGGCAGGTCACTTGATCTGACCCCGCTGCAAATCGGAGAAGGTTTTCATAGTCTCCGATACATTGTGCCTTTTGCTCTATTATTTTATCAAATTTAGAGATCGCCAATTTCTTGGACAACATATTTGTTTTCGTGTAGCATCGTGAGAGGTATTTGCCCGCCATACACTCTTGAGCAGCCTTGTGGAAATACTCAATTTTCCTTGCGACTGTTTGATTTGGTTTTAAGGGATTTTGCTTTGCATCGGTGCTAGATTCCGAGATGATTCCTAATGCGAGTCCATTATCTAAGGTTTCAGGGTGGAGTTTGAAATCCTCATCTGTAAACAGGAGCTTGTTACTGTCATCAAGAAGTCCTCGTAGAGCTATCTCCCCTAGTTGATTTTTCGTCTTTGTCAGCCATGCTTGGGTATATTTGCTTTCGTCCTTTTCTCTTATCTGATACCAAAGGTAGGTGAGGATTGCATCGAAGAGCTCGGATTGCGTCTGTATGCCCAATAATAGGTTGTCGGGGTGATCCCACAGAGTACAGGCCATCAGACAAAAAAGGGGTGTTGTTACCAGCTCGTTCAGTAGGTCGTTATTGTCCAAGTACGCTTTCAATTTACATCCGGAGGATGGTTTGTCGGCAAAGAAGTCACCCAGAAAGTGTTGTACATTTTCAGAAGAAAACCCTTCGATCTCAAATTTAGCAAAGACGTTTGCGAGTTTCCCCTGGTTGAAATCCTTCTCAAGATGAGGGCGAGTCGTGACAAGAACTCTTGATTGTATCATGTCGTTGTTCTGCAAAATATCTATGATATTACTTTGACTCTCATTTTCTTTGACTAAAATGCTGCCACTGTACTCATCAAGTCCATCAAAGATGATGTAGCATAAGCCCGGGTTTCTCCGAATGAACTTTTCCAGTGATTCAGGAGTAAGATCTTCAACACCTCTAAGAAGTTCTTTTACTATTGCCTCTCCTAAGGATTGATCACGTGTAATGTATCGAAGTCTGAGTATGAAAAGAATGGGCAGATCATTCAACGGGGATTCCTGAACCCGATCGGCCCAATCAATAGCTATTTTACCAACGGCTGTGGTTTTGCCCTTTCCCGCTGCAGCATAAATCACTATACGATTTGGTAGCCTCCCGTTTATTTCGGTTGTTAAAATGCCGTTAACTGACCCTTCAAGAACCACCCTCTCCTGTTCTCCACGAGTATTACCGCAGGCATCTTGCTTGTACATAGTGACTACAGTGTACACATCTTTTACGTTAACTAAACGGTTATTGAACCCTGGCATTCTGTTCACCAGGCAAATTCCATCTCTGTAGCGATCTGCTAGAAGACGGCGACAGTCGACGACGGTGAAATCTGGGGATATCAGAAGAGCTCCGCGGTCTAAAATGAAAAGATAGAAAGAACAGAGAAATAATGCATGTTGTAATATAAGACTGCACAGGCATTACATGACTCTACGGCGACAATCGGCGACGGTGAAATGTGTTGATATCGGAAGAGTTCCTCGGTCTATGTTATATAAGTATGCGTAGGCATTTTATGACTGTACATGGGAACACTATTACGGGAGAGCACAATACAAAAACTGATAATGTCTAAATTGAACATGTAAGTATTCATACGTGTATAAAGGTATATATATAATTGCATTTTGTTAAAAAATGTATGCAAACTATTTTATAAACCGTTCAAGTATTGCTATTCCAAAAAAGACTTGTTCTTCATACATTTTTCTCCTAAATTAGCTAAATCTTATTCATATGTCATGCATAGACCAGGCCTCATTAAATCTACTGTTTTCACACATGACAACGAGCTATCATAGCATCATCTTCTCTGTCACGTTAAGTTATGTTGTTATTCTCCAGCTAAACATAACATGTAATTGACATCACTGATACCAACAACAATTTTCATTGTATTATATATTGCCTTTATTCAATTCAAAAGAAATCCTAGCTCCACTGTGCAACTGAAATTAGATTTCCGCGTAAAAAACAAGTTTCAACTCAATTGACTGCGTAACCTGGTAGAACCTGTATGGGTTCTGCAAAATTTAGCTGGGGACATTTCAAGAGGCTTTTCAAGAGACATTTCAAGAGGCTATTGCGTGACGGCGTTCTGACGTACATTTTATGCGCTCCGTGACTATATATGTTTTAACCTAAAAAATCGCTTTTCTGCACCCTGATTACGGTCACAACTTGGGCAAAAGACATTTCTATCACAAGTATACTATCTCGATTGTATATTTTTTGTGAGATTTCCAGACAAATTGGCATTTTAAGAGCAACAAATTTGGACCAAATGCTATAACACTATGCCTATGGAGACAAGATCAACGCACGGAACCTCGTCAAATCTCCCGCCGAATCCGCCGGGTGACAATGCACAGCCAAGCGGTAACCATGGTAACGGGGGTCAACTGAGCGAGCCGACGGAGTCCCAGCAAAATGGGGGTAACGTTCAATCGCTATTGAACGCCAACATTGTGGACCAAATCATCGAAGCTTTCAGTGATCAAAAGCTTTTAGACAAGCTTATACCGGCCATTAGTCAAGCTGTCTACAAAGGGCTCATGTTGGAGATCGAAAAGCGAGATGGTGAAATCCAAAAATTGAAAACCGAGGCAAACAACTACGAAAGCCGCATAGAAGAGCTTGAGCAATATTCACGCCGATATTGTCTAATCCTGCATGGAATTCCAGAGCAGCAAGGTGAAGATACAGATGCCCTCATCCGTGATTTGGCAAAGGAGAAGCTCAAGCTCGACATCGAAGCTTTCGACATCGACAGGAGTCATCGCATCGGCAGACCGGGAAGGAAGAATCAACATGGCCGCCCTTTGACGCGTCCTGTCATCGTCAAATTCTCGAGGTACGGACCTCGAGCTCGCATCTACGATGCAAGAAAGAACCTCAAAGGAACAAACACCTTTATCCACGAGAACCTGACACCAAAACGTCAATCATGGCTACGCAAAGCACGGCGAAAATACCCAGCCCCGCACAACAAAGTCTGGACTCTCCTCTGATAAAGACATAGCCGATAAAACATGAACATGGACTTTACAGGTATGACCAATTCTATTTGCCCGTTTGACAAATTATATAATGTGAATGCATAAACGTAATCAGTGGTGTTTTTTCAGTTCAGACGCTTATTCACCAATTTTCATTTCTGTATTATCAGTTTTGGTGTGTTTACATTCACCTACTTTCATTGTTATTGTTTTTGTATATCGTTCATGTCGTGTTGTCACTTTGTGTTGAGTTAACATGAAGTGTTTTGTTTGTGATAAAACTATGAAAAGGAATCAGTTACGATGTCAATGTAAATGCTCTAGACAAGCACATACAAATTGTGCTAACGAACAAATTTCAATTGATAACGATTGGGTGTGTCCATATTGTTTTGCAAATGAATTTCCATTCAATTATGTTATAGATGATAAAGAATACAATGACACTCTGCGCGTTTTCTTTCGATGCAATGAAAATATTGATTTGTTACGATTGAATGACCTAGCATTTGATATTTTCTCATTGAACTCAGAGGATGGTGGGATTGATTTAGAACATTATGATACCCAATGTCAATATTATTTTAGTGATGAATTTAATGAAGCTTTTACTGTGAATAATACAAAGGAAAATATATCCTTATTTCACTTAAACGCACAGAGTTTTCCTTCAAAATATTTTCACATTCAAAGTTTGCTTGCATCGCTTGAGCATAAGTTTGATGTGTATGCTTTCACGGAAACGTGGTTTGAGAAAAACGTACCCTCGATGTATAAACTCTTTGATTATAATTTTTTTCATAAACACAGTGTAAACAGAAAGGGTGGAGGTGCATGCTTGTATATAAATCCCAAGTTTAAGGTAAAAGAACGGCCTGATCTTCAATTTTCTACCGACACAGTCGATACTCTTTTTATTGAACTTGAGCGAGAAACAAAAAAGAATATTATTGTAGGGGTTATATACAAAGCTCCAAACTCAAACTCAGATGAATTTATTGATTCACTATCAATTTGTGTTGAAAAGATATCTAATGAAAATAAACAGTGCTACTTGACCGGAGACTTCAATTTTGACTTGCTTAAACACTCCTCTCATGAAGATACTGAACGATTTCTCAATACATTATTATCATGCAGCCTCAGACCTTTGATTACGAAGCCGACCCGTGTTACTACCCACTCATCAACTTGTATTGATAATGTGTTTACAAATGTATATGAAAATCCCATTAATGCTGGTTTATTGTATACAGATGTGTCGGACCATTTTCCGGTATTTCAAATTACACAGGTCACTGATCCACTCCCGAGCAAATTATTTGATTATAGTAATAGACAACGAATTGATATGAATTCTATGAAAGAGGAATTAAGTAATTTAGATTTTAGCTTGATTTTGAACAGTAGTGATGTTAATGTAGCATATGAACAGCTTGTTGAAGTACTACATAATGTGTGTGAAAAACATACGATCATAGAGTCTGTGAAAAAAAGGAAATATTGTCCTAAAAAACCCTGGATAACAAAAGGGATCATTCATTTGATCAATCGAAAGCAACGTTTATATAAGAAATATATGTCCTCGAAGTCAGTAACTGATCGATTAAAATATACTAAATATAGAAATAAATTGAATGCTATCATACAATTATCGAAGAAATTATACATTGCAAAGAAAATACAAGATAGCGCATCAGACTTAAAGCGAACCTGGTCAATAATCAAAGAACTACTTGGTACTAAAAAAAAGCCATACTTTACCATCTTTTATTATGATTAATGAACGGAAAATAGTGGATAATGAGTCAATTGCAAATGCATTAAAAAATTTCTTCGGTAATATTGGTAAAAGTATTGCTGCTAAAATGCAACCAACTCAATGTAATTTTAGAGACTTTTTATCACAAGATCATCCTATGGATTCGTTGTATATGTTTCCAACAAATGAAAATGAGGTTTCCAAGATAATTGGGAACTTAAAACGAAGTTATGCTACTGGTGCAGATGGTATGAATTCGTGTTTTATAAAAGATATTACTCAATATATATGCGCAGCATTTACGCACATTTGTAATTTATCTTTAGTAAGTGGCCAATTTCCAGAAGCAATGAAATTTAGTAAAGTAATTCCTGTTTATAAATCTGGTGACGTGAATACTTTAAATAATTATTGCCCAATCTCACTCCTCCCTACTCTCTCAAAGGTCCTGGAACGCATTGTATATAACAGACTTTATAAGTATCTTGTATCCCATAATCTACTCACACCCCAACAGTTTGGTTTTCGCCCGAATCACTCAACTGAATTAGCTTTATTGTATGCCACTGAATTAATCTCATCATTCATTGATCATGGTGAGGTAGCTGTTGGTATTTATATTGACTTAAGCAAAGCTTTTGATTCTCTGAATCACGCCATTTTATTACAAAAGTTATCAGCATTTGATATTAGGGGCGTTGCTTACCAATGGTCTGCATCTTACTTACAAGATCGTAGACAATATGTTCATTTTAGGGGATCAAACTCCACTATCACTAATATTACAACAGGTATACCACAAGGGAGCATACTAGGACCACTACTTTTTCTTTTGTACTTAAATGATCTTGTTCAATCGTCTAGTCTTTTTAAGTACGTTCTATATGCTGATGATACAACACTCTTTCTTTCGGATGATGACGTAAATTCTTTGATAATTAAAACAAATAATGAATTTGTAAATATATCGAATTGGTTTAAAGCGAATAAATTATTGATTAACACCTCAAAAACAAAATGTATGATATTTAATTTTTAATAAAACAAGAAGCATTGATAATGTTATTTTGAAAATTGATAATGAACAAATACCACAAGTGGATTACACTAACTTCCTTGGATTAATAATTGATAATAAACTTAATTGGGATAGACACATTGTATGCACCTCATCAAAAATGAGCAGGAATATTGGCGTACTAAATAAATTAAAGTCCCTTTTACCTTCTCATATTTTGTTTTTACTTTATAATACCTTGGTTTTGCCTCACCTCAACTATTGCACGCTTATTTGGGGAAGAGCAAGCAAATTTCGTTTAAATAAAATACAAATATTGCAGAAAAGAGTCATTAGAATTTGTTCTGGTGCCCATTATCTAGCTCACTGTGACCCATTATTTATTGAATTAAAAACATTGTCATTAGAAAAATTGATATTCTTTAAAACAGCAATTTTTATGTTTAAAATGAATCATGATTTGATTCCTAGCATATTTTTAGATCTCTTTGTTAAACTGTTTAATGTACATACGATCAATACTAGAAAAAGGGAAAATTATCGGCCCCATTTATTTAGAACAGCTTTTTCACAGAAACAGTCTATAAGGTATCATGGTGTTAAAGGGAAAGTTGAGCTTTGGTAGAGAGGGCGCTAGACTACTTAATTGGTTTGTGAGGTAATGAAAAACTGAGTGTAAAATTTGAAAGAGCATAATATTTAAACAATAAAATCACCTTTGTTTGATCAAAATCGGTTCAGAAACGGCTGAAATATCCATAAATATAACAATTTGTAATAAACCCGGGGCCCCGGGTTTATTAGAGAATTTTGAACCAGCCGTTAAAAATTCAAAAAAATGCTTCCTCTTTTCAAAAAGTTACAAAATAGGTATTTAAATAGTTGTTGGTTATTTCTCTGTCTAATCACTATTTCAACAAAGCATCACATGCACAATATTTTATTCAAAATTGTTGAAACCGATGAGTGTTTAGAGAGCGCCCTCTTACGTTTTAACGGCTCTTTTTGAATGATAACATGATCTTTACTACGTCATTTGTAATGTTGTGTTCCTTTCTAGTTATAACTATTAGTTTGTAATGTAATGATGCAGGTTTTGGTTACTAAAATTCAGTTTCACTAAAACTGTACTCTCCTTACCAGAACTCAACTATCCCTTTAATATTTGGAATAACATAGAAGAAGGAATTAAACACTTCAGTTATAACAACTTTAGGAAAATATTAAAGGCAAATTTGAACAACCCCAAATAACTTGCTTTGAAAATGTTGTATTGTGCGTGTTGCATCTTATTTATATGTACCCATCTTGTCTATCATTACTCTTTCAATATGATTCCATTTGTTATTACTTGCCAATCTTTCTTTTGATTACATTTTAATCACATTATTATTATTTTATTGAAATCACGTATACCCGTTTGTCATGTTTCGTGTTGTTTGGTAAATATGTAAACATCGTGTTGTTTTAGTTGTTGCTTTAATCTGTTAGATTAGTATTGCTCTTTGTTATATTTATATTGTTTCCTTTGCGAATTATTATTTTTTTTGTAATGTTTTAATTCTTTTTATTTTTTTGTTGTAAATTAACGTTCTGCATTTTGTATGCATTTTATTCTGTATTAAATTATTTCTATTCCTTGCCATTTTTATTTTCTTTATATTCATATTATATTATACGTATGTGAATATTATATTGTGTTTAATTGTGATAGTGTATCTCTTAATTACTATAACATGCTGGGTGCCTTTACTCGACAAGCTTCGTGCTTCTTATAGGTGCTACCTGTTACATTGTAACTGTACAAATTTGTATCTGATTTTTATCTGAAATAAATGTTGAATTGAATTGAATTGAATACTGCAAAAGGAAATATATACGGTTTTGTTGTCATGTAGGAATTTAAAAAAAAAATCTAAAATTATTCCATAGAAGTTGGTCCCCATCATATATTGCAATCGGGATAAACTTGAATATATTTCAGCATTTTCTGAGCCGATTTGACCGAACAAAACGACAGATTCTGTATTCCAAGTCTTACTTCAATAAGTCTTTCATTATCTCGTAAAAGACATTTTGCAAAGCGTCCTCTAAACCAAAACTGAACGATCACTTTAGCTATTTTCATAATTGTAAAATAAATGTTGGGGATCAACAGTTATTCCAACCGCATTTATTTATTGATATTTAAGCTGTTTATGAACCGATTTGGATCAAACAATGTTTATTTTAAGAATCTCGTGTTCTTTCGAATAGTATGTAGTTATATTTGGTAAATTGTTAACGTCACTTTTTGGAAAATATAACGTTAATGGATCACATTAAGTAAGAGGGCTGTTTTCATGTAAAGAGCCAATAACACAAAAGGGCACCCTCCAGACATCAAGTGTCAACCAACATGTGAGTGTGATGTAGAAAATAATCCTTTAAATGTCTATAAACCACTGTGTCACCACTGTGTCCTTCCCCTCAGTGTCCTCCAACCAACTGCATGTGTACCACCCCTCATCAGCTACCACATTCATACATTATAGTCATCTCCCTCCATTAATTCACCCCTCGCTGTAAGATCCCATTGTTCAGTGTACCATATGTTTATGTAGCAATGATAATAATGTTAACGCTTAATATGTCACCATGTAACCTAAGGCCCATGGTATGCCAAAATCTCCCCCCCCCCCCCCCCCCCCCTCCCCGCCCCTCAACCTGCTCATGTGGCCATGCATATCAATGCATACATGCAATATGCCACGGGTTCTTGAATATGGGTTACTCAGTTTCACTTCATATTCCAACTGTCAAACGTGCGCCTTATAGTTGTAAATATATTGTTAGGGTTATTTGTATTTGTTTTAATATAGTGTAATACTGATAGAGTTATTTGTGGAAGGGGAATGTACAATCGCCACTGCCTGATTTGAATATTAATTTGTCTTCAAATACAATGCGTGATATATAATAATAATACATTAATTTCATCGCCAGTACCCACTACTCACATGAATATAACCCGCGTACGAATTTGTTTTTGTTTTTGCTGAAACCATTTTTTTTCCGATGAGCAATTACATGCTTCTTTTTTTTTGTTTTGTAAATCACTACTTTTGGTATCTGAACGTCATCGCCATTTGTTTTTCTACGGACTCGTGTTGCTTTAAAAGAAGGGCGTATTTGCGAAATTCATTACTTTGATAACTAAAATAATGATTATAGATAACAATTTCATACTATTAAGAAATTTCAAACCGTTCACTTGTCCCAATTGATGAAGGAGTTAAGAAAAATAACATACATAATCAAAGAGCAATGTAACGATCCTCAAAATCCATTATGTCACGGATGCACTAGTTTCCCGTAAAAATCACCGTAGGCCAATCTTCTAAGTAAACCATACATGAAAAATAAACATAGTCATTTATTATTTTCTTCCTAATTATTAGCTACACAAATAGGCAAGAACGTTATAAATAATTTCCGCAATACCAACATTAAAATCACCCAAAATGTGGTGGTATACTTTGATACAATCTTTAGCAAATTACGATAAAATTGGTAACTCCGCACGTTCACTCATAGACCCCCCGTTTATGGAGCACACGCAGGGGCGTCGATCACGGGGGGGGGGGGGGGTGGGGGGAAATAACCCCCCCCCCCCCAATATTTCAGGTGGGGGGATGGCCTGTATTATCATCCCCCCCCCCCCCCCCCCAATATTTGGGTTTCAAAAATATATAACATTAAAATTAAGGAGCATTGCCCCCTCTCATGAATGGAAGTTGTTACTATAGTCTTCTTTAAACCACTTTTTGATAATGGTAAACTGCGCAAATCCAAAATCTTCCGGGGCTGCGCCCCTGGAACCCCCATTAAGGTTATTTGACCCAGTACCAGCCCTGTACTCATTAAATAGTTTTATTCAGGACTTCTCTCTTGGCAAACTTTCAGGCGATCCTGGCCCACTGTGCGTTTGCGCTTCGCTCACTAAAATTGAGCTAACTATTCAATAGTTAATTGTATTCCTAGATATTAAAAATCCCAAAGCTTCCGGGGGCTTCGCCCCCTGGACCCCCAATAAGCTTTCCAATGTTGGTATCCCTTTGACTTATTCTATTCAGGGTTCCATCAGGATGATTGCAATCGATAGTATTTATCTATCAGGCTAAAATACTTGGATAGTGCCCTCATCATAACAAAATGCTTGTAATGTGCACTTAATAATCTTCCAATCTCTCAACAGTTAATACGGAAGCCAATTAACTCTATATATACATATAGACAACATATTTATATCTAGATATTGCAAATCCCAAAGCTTCCGGGGGCTCCACCCCCTGGACCCCCAATAAGCTTCCCAATGTAGGTATCCCATGACTGATGCTATTGAAGGTAAAGACCAGTTTGAGAAACGCCCCCCTCTTAAAAAAAATGAAATGGAAGCTCTTATTACCAATAATGTGAAACAATATAATTGTACTAAAATAGGATTATCCAAATTTGGCCAAGAAACCGCCTACTAATTTGTATATTTTTGAAATTATATATTTATGCCGTCGGCATAGATATCGCCAAAGCGGAATCGCCCATACGCTACGTGTATAACGACCGCGAGGACTGTGCATGTACACGCGGTGTTCGCTATACAGGGTGGCCCAGAAATAACGGAACGGGGCACTTCCCAAAATAAAGCAACGAAATGACTGGGTCCATCGGATAGTGTGTCTTTTAAAATGAAAATTGATACCAATAACATTGATTTTGGTCGTGTAGTTTTTGTTTTAGAGCGCTGTGAGTGACACTATGTCAGGGTTCATTTTTCTTCAATTTTGACTGACCTATTGGCTAAATAATGACCCGAACGGCTCGGCATAGAATTACGGCGCTGTGGCTATTCAGTCGAATGCACACTAACAAAGGCGTCCGCATCATTGTGCATCGTAATTCTATGACGAGCCGTTCGGGTCATTCTTTAGCCAATAGGTCAGTCAAAATTGAAGAAAAATGAACCCTGACATGGTGTCACTCACAGCGCTCTAAAACAAAAACTACACGACCAAAATTAATGTTCGCGGTTTTTAATTAGTTGTTAATGATCTCACTATTTAATAATTATTTCAACAAAACATCACATTGTATGAGTTTGTATGGAAAATGGTTGAAACCAATTATTTTTTAAAGAGCGCCCTATTGCTTTTTAAAGGGACTTAGTAACATTGTCCAAATCCTCAAAATAAAATTGTAATTCTAGCGGTTCCTTTATACCTTGTTGTATTCGTATTAACAATAAAATCATGGGACAGCTTTCGGTTTTTCAAATTTCCCTTTCATTACAAAGATATGTATGATTGAGGTATTTAGATAAGAAAATCTCCGGGCGAGATTTTCATCCCTGTACAAAGTGAATGCAGTGAGTTGGTGAATATCACCCAATATCACTTTGCATTTTCGCTCATTACTTGGCCATACATTGTCCATTTGACCTGAAATTTTCACACAATACCCTGAGGACATATGAGATATCAACAGTATACATTGCATCAACCATTCATCAGTTTTTGCACATCTCAACAAAGTTACTAGATCCCTTTAATGGTTCTTTTTTTAATGTTAACATGCTTTTTACTTCGTCGTTTGTAATTTTGTATACCTTTCAAGGATTGTGGAGTTATGAATATTAGTTTGAAATGTTACTGTGCAGGTTTTTGTCTTACCAAAACTGTCGGTCTTACCTTTAAACACGTGTCCTTTTTTTTTTGGGGGGGGGGGGGGGGGAGGGGAGGGTGGAGTATATTGGCCAAACGTATTGATTAATTGTGTTGAAAAAGTATACAAAAGGGCTTGTGTGGTAAAATACAATTTTATTGTACGTGGTGTATGACACTCAAGTCGAACTGAAAAAAAATATTAACGCTTATAAATGGCACACATTGCGATAACATAATTCCTTTATGGTGCGATGCATTTGCTAAACTTAGGGGGAAAAGACAATTTGTAGATGTTTTAAAATTTTACTTTAGAAGTTCAAAAAACCTCACGGAAATTGTTGGATGGGATCCCAAGCTAGAAGATATATACATTTGTAAAGTAGCTGTTGTATTATAGAGGGTAAACAGCTAGGCGCATAACATTGAAGAGTTACAAACAAATAGCATCATCATACAAAAGTTGAAGATTTGATTATGCTCTAGGGAACAAAAGCATTTCTCATCTAAAACTTAAACATTTCCTTTGCTCAGTCAATCGTATGCGGGCATATCAGTGGCGTAGCTACGGGGGGGGGGGGGGGCACGGGGGGGGGGGGGGCCTGTGCCTCTCCCCCCAATAATTTTGAAAAAAACAATAGAAAACATAAGGGGCCATTTTTTGAAAAAAAAACAAAGAAATACATAAGGTGTGCCCCCCCCAATAATTGTGCGTGCCCCCCAATCAGTCCGACCACGCTACGCCACTGTCGAGGAACTAATGCAGTAAATAGTTTGATGCACGAATGATATACATGTATGATAAGAAAGAAGTGGAGAGAGAGGTGGTGGTAGGGGGGTTGAGGTGAAGCCAGCGCAAGGGAAATGTTGCTTATAATGATAAAGTTAAATATATAAATATAACTTTACAAATTGTACTCATTAGCTGCTGTAACATAACAAATGTAGGTTGGTACGGGTCTGGGCTATGCGACTCCCATGACATATAATGGAATGAACGGTGCATGTAAGTCATGCTTTAGAGAGTTTATTGAGTTTGACGTTAAAGGGATATTTGTGTATTGCTCAAACTTAACTTTATTAACCCAAACCTGCACCATTACGGTACCAAATAATAGTGATAACTTCACGATGCCCAAAAGGTATGCACAATTCCAAACGACTATTAGTAAAACTCATGTCATCATTCAAAAATAGCCGATACATATCAAGGGGCGCTCTCTAAAATAATAATTGGTTTTAGCCTTTTTCATACAAAACTGTGCATTTAATGTTTTGTTTTAATAATTACTAGATAGAATGACATCAACAACTATTTAAAACCACTTTTTTGAATTTTTGACAAAATTTACGCATTTAAAATCATCGTATTTATATGGGGCCCAAATTCATACGATCGGATATACTCATTGATATTTTAGCAATTTCTAATCAGATTTTAACCAAATCAAGTTTGTTCTGCTATTAAAATAGCATGCTCTTTCAAAAAGTTGTTCCTGATTTTATCACCCTAATGATTATGTGGATGACCAGTAAGTATACAACACAAAAGACAGAGCTACATTTAGGCATCTTTGAGGACGAGTCCAGCTCGGGTAACTTCGCGTTACAAAAAAAGGACATGGAAAATTACAATGTAAACGGTAATCCTGGTCAAAATGTTACCAATTTGCCATTTATACGTTTTGAAATGTTTCACAAACTATTTGGGAATAAATAAAAGGATGCAGAGGTATACGTCAATAACCTGCCGTGTTACAGTTTGTCTGGAGGACTTGATTCACTACAAAATATACTTTAGGGTAGTAAAACAAAATATTTTTGATTAGAAAAGATACTGTGATATTCAAACATCAAATTCGGTACATTAAATAAGGAAAATACGCTCAAAGATTGACAACTTTCGGGTTAATCTAGAAATTAGCGCAGGGTAGCCTCATGTGTGGAGTTTCATGTATGGTTCATGTTTCTCCATTAATAAGACAGGAGATAATTATATTAATCAGGTAAACTGAAATATTGAAATGTAGGTTCATGATTTATTAAACAAATAATCTCGGAATTGTTTGAGAAAGATAATCTTATACATTTTATATCTTGTTAGCATACAACTTTTAAGCGATAGTTCAGTTTTGGTATAGAGGGCGCTATAAAAAATGATGTTTTGTGAGATGATTAGAAACTGAGTGAACAATTTGAGAGAGAGAGCATACATTTTAATGTCAGAATAAACTATATTCGATACAAATCGTTTCAGAATTAGCTGACATATATTTATACACATAACCTTCTGTAATAAATATGGGGCCTAAAAAATATTCAATAATTTTGAACCACCCGTTGAACAAGTTGTTTAAATGCTTCCTCTTTTCAAAACTTTTTTTTCAAAAAGTTATTGATTATCCAATCGCTACTTTCACAAAACATATGCGCACAATTTTATTTTAAATGTTTTAAACCAATGAGTTGTAGAAAGCGCCCTTATGAGTGTTAAGTGTTCTTTTGTTAATAATACATTTCTAACAGGCTTTTCACTTGGGTATTTGTAATGTTGTATTCCTTTCGAGTACGTGGAATAATAACTGTTAGTTTGTAATGCGATGGTGGAGGTTTTGTTCGGTCCGTGGCTCAAGAAATAGAGCTTGCACCAACAACAGCTGCTGCTACATCGACGCCGTAACTAGGGAAACAATGAATATGTTTTGTTTTTTTCATGAAAACTGTGCCATTTGAATGAAACACAGGATTATACTAAGTTTACTAAGCTAAACATAGCGGTTACTAGATTATTATATTACAGTCATGTTTAATTAGAGAAGTTTATACAGACACTAATACAAACATAATGTTGTTTTTATTCGTCGATGTTGTTAGTGCAGGGACTATTTCTTGAGCCACGGGCCGACCAACTGACTCGCCTTCCACTCCCGATTTAACAATCTCTGCTGTAGGCAGATTTTTGTTTTCCTTCAAAGTGAAATTCAATAACCTTATTCAACGTACCTCGTAGCAACGGCGTCGATGTAGCAGCAGCTGCTGTTGGTGTACACAGTCCAACCGAGTCCAAGATGACCTTGAGTTTCTCCGCCTGCTCAGGTCCAGCGCCATGCTTCGTCTTCCACGCCATGATAATCTCCGTCGCGGCCATTGCTGTGTCCTTCAGGTGCTTCACCCATATGCTTTGGACCTCGTTCCAGGATATCCCAAATCCGACGCCTAGTCTATGAAGCTGATCAGGAAGGACTTGTCTGGCTAGGTCCATGATGGACTCATCGGATAGGATGTCTGTAGGTGTAGTGGGTCTGTGATGATAGAATATATGCAAAATCAGGGAAGAAAGAGACAAATATTGAAATGCTGCAGAATATCAAATATGGGGATGTACTGGCTGCTGAATATAATTGGCTGCACTTTTGGCAAGGATTATAAGGGTGTTGATTGTAAATAGGTGTGTTGATGATTAATTATTCACACTCACTTTGAAAAACATTGCAAATTTGGTTCAAAACATGCAGGGACTAATACAGCTAATGAAGCAGCGGTCCAGCAACCCGGAGGTCTCGTGTTCTCCTCCCACTGTCCATAATTAATGTGACTATCAAACCAATCGTCCTCTACCTAAAGCATGCAGAAA